>CAJQZM010031489.1:9181-20572 GCA_907164665.1 Colias nastes | reverse complement strand
TAGGGTTTTTTATTTTTAGAAACTATATTTTAGTACCTTTGGCATATGCGTTTTGCAATATACATTAAATTGAAATTGCTCAATTATAGGATTTGTGAGTTTCTTCCGAAAATAATAATAATAAACAAAATATAGGTATGTAGCAATCAAATTAATATTTTTGTTTCGTCTTTAATTTCTCTCGTCTCTCTTCTTTAATCTGTAATTTTAAATATCAAAAGATTTAACGAAGACAGATACGTATATCTGTCAACTGTATAAATACGTAACTTTACGTAAATAGTTAATTACATCTAGCAACAAAATCAACATATTTGACTCATTACCCTGAATGCCCTCAACCTGAATTTAGACAGTTGAAGACAAACACGGAAAAGTAACCGTATTATTATAATTAAGTATTTATTAATTCACTTTATGATAATTAATACATCTGTTTTAACTTTGACGTCAAAATGCAAATGATAAACATACAATAATTAATTTATAAGGCAATAATTTAACTGTAATTTTAAGTGAAGTATTGCATACGTAAAATCTAATTAGATATGGATAACTAAATTGTTAAATCCTTATTAAAAACATATGTATTAATATAAAATATTCGATGCACGTATCATGTAACTTAAATTGTATCTTCAGACGTATCTTGAACGCGATTTGACCTTCCAGTTAAAAATACATACATTAAAACCGGGTAAATCACACATTAACATATATTTTAACGAATATATCTCTACAAAATCGCGAATGTCTAGACTCCAGACAAAGCTATTTTAAATTTACAGTTATCTTTTTTTTAATAATAGTTCGCGAATTTATGACCTTGAATGATTTTAAAGTGGTATTTTTTCTGCGCTTTGACCATCTCCATGAATCGATCCAATTTGTCTTTGTAGTTTGATTAAAAAAACTCGATTTAATAGTATACTGATATCAGTATTACTTGATATATATCAAGACTGACCCGTCCTCTTCGTGGTTTAAAGGAACAAATATCATTGTAATAAATGTGACGTCATCTGTCCTTTACCCTAAAATGGAATAATATAGAATCTACACGCACATAAAGCCTTAGTGGCTAACCTATCAGAACATAGCTGTAACAATTCATATTTTCTACAGATACAAATGGTTCCTACCCCGGCCCCGGTTACCCAAAGAAAAGTAGATGGCGAGGCGACGTCGCGAAGCGAGCGAAAGCGTGCTGTTCCAAGAAGACTTTACTCCGAAGAATACCCATCCTGGCTTGGCTTCCCAACTACAATGTGAGGCATGGACTTGCTGATGCCATTGCAGGTAAGATGCCGAATCTTAGCCGAGCTATATTATAAAGTTTTACATTTTGTACTACGAAAAATAGTTCTGAACTTATTTTCTTTTAAATACGCTTTTTTGTATACAAGCTTCCAGTGTACTGTGTACATGCTTATGTATGTAACTGACTCCTTTAGACTCGATTTTGACGCACTTTCAACGGACAGATCTAATTCAGACTTTGTACACTTATCAAGGATCGGCTACAATACAATAATCTCTTGAAGTTATTTTATCACAGCGTGTTTTTTTAGTTTTTTTCACACTACATATTTATAAATATTGTAAAATAAGATATTATGCTGTATAAAATTTAATATCTATACAATACCTTAATAATATACCGCAAAAGTGCTTGAGAAAAGAAAACATTATTTATAAATAACCTTATATACATTTTCAATATAAACTAGTTTATTTATTACTGTTACTCCAATATCACCTTTAACATAAATGTTTTATTTGAAGACTGTGATAAATAATTTTATTACTGTGTTATAATTTTAACTACAATTGTAATTTCGCACTTGCATTCAGTTTTTTATGACATTTTCAGTATGCTTAGAGTGATGACTTCCTATTTGCATCTCGTTCACACAATATCCTTTATATTCGCAACACAATAAAAGCAACAGAATTTTTATTGTTACTAATAAAAATACTTGATAAGTGAATGCAATAAAGTTTGGTGAATTTCAATACCTTGATAATTTGGTGCTTTACAAGTGCCGTTATTAGAATGAAGATGTAGGTAACAATTACGTATTAACATAATATTGTAAATTACAGTTTGTACAATACAAACGATGTTTGTTCAAATTATACAAATTTTGGAATTAGGTAATACACCAATTATCATGATTCATGACTCATAATAATTTTATTGTTAACCGTGTTTGTGTTTCTACTTTTCGTTGTAAGTAGAGTTCTTTAAAAATTGAAAGTTCGCGGGATATTAAAAATATATTTACAAATTGATATTTTAAATAACATCTATATACGGTGTAAAACATCACACATAATATGAAATTATTATAAAAGAAATGTGACTATAACGAATCATTCGGGCACGCTTGATTAAAGATAACGCCATAAGCAATGAGTCGTAGCCATAAATTAAATGAAACACGTGCACATAAACGTTTATTTTACCCCAGTACTAAGCGTACCAAAAATTTACCTTTAGGTAGGACAAAGTACAGAGCATTCTAAGTTTCAATAAAAGTCCGACTTTGGGCATTTTACCCGGTTTTAAAACAATCCCAGGATGAATCCTGTGTCGGATATCTACCCTTTCTCGGTGACAAGTTTAAAAAACTTATTTTGTAGACGGTATGATAGATTGATTCTGTTTTATTCTTTTGATGTCAAAAACAACATACCAACAAAATTTTGAGATTTTTCAGATAGCTTTTGTTGACTCTTTAGAAGTAATCGAAAATATATTAATACACAACTTATGCAGAATGCTTATTACAAGTTCAATGACCATTTTATTTTCTAAACTGCGAAACATAACAAATGACCTTTGTGATGTTTTACAATAAAAAGTCTACAAGAGGTATCGGAGCGTGAAATTAGTGAGATTTCTATTGTGTGCTTTATGTTGTTGCAAGCACTAACCCACGTCTCGGGTCTAGATTGTTACGACATTTGGACACTAGAAACTAAACTATTTAGTATTTATAATAACTTTATACTGAAAAAGCGCTGATATCAACACATACAATTTTGGTACATTATTACCTTTTTTCACAAGTACGATTTACGGAATATAATAATCGAATATTAAACTAATAGAAGCATTTCCTATATTTGTAATCTGTCCATATTAATTGTTTCTTTAACCACCTTTAAAAAACATTGTGCTAATTAGCTCCACCTAAATCAGGCAACAAATAAGTTCAATCTATTCAAGACGTCATAACTCTACCCGCGATACCAATATTTTTTTGTACTTTTCCTCACAAAAACATACAATATTACAATTAAAAGACAGTTAAATACGTTGATAAAAAGAAACACAGCAAAACTACTATGACCTTTAATAGTAAAAGTTTCCAATAATTATGCAATTATACCTTTTTGTTCAATAAAATTACAATGCTTATCACTGAAGTAAACGCCACGTAATAGGGTAATTTTTCAATTATATTGAAAATCATATAATCTGTAGCACATTTCTTGAAAGTGTCCATTGTCCATTGTCAAGGAAATGCATTTGATTACTGAGAACCTTAGAAACCTTACTTTACGTAATCTTATGAATGTCATGTTGTACATACAGATAGATTCAAGCATTTCTTAAAACAGAAACAGTATACAGAGCATATAAATTATATAAATCTTATTGTCACATTAAAAAACTTTTATTATGAATAAACTAAACGATTCAATGAAGTTTGCCAGGCACAATCTACGAAGTACGCGCCTATTTTCTTGTCTGTGATTTATATAGTCTGTCCCCGACCGTCCACGTCTGACTTCTGAGTCTAATCTACTTATTTAATTAGGTATTGCACCACACCACTTTATAACATTCTAAAAATAAACATCCAATCATCTATCTCTAAATACATTTCCTTACCCTTTATCTCTTCTTCTTTTTAGGTCTGACTGTCGGTCTGACAGTGATCCCGCAAGCGATAGCCTACGCGAACGTAGCCGGTCTACCTCCGCAGTATGGCCTATACTCCTCCTTCATGGCTTGCTTCGTGTACACAATATTCGGTTCTGTAAAGGACTCCGCTATCGGACCCACGGCAATAGCTGCTATACTGACGAGAGAAAACCTACATGGTCTGGGCCCGGAATTCGCAGTGCTTCTGGCGTTTTTGTCTGGTTGCGTCGAACTTGTTATGGGTATTTTACAGTTGGGTAAGTTTTTTTTTTTTCTATTTGTATAGAAGAGTTTTGTGGTTGAAGAGTCATATTCCATTAAATATCACTATTTAATGGGATTGGATATCAGCTAATTGTGTAATGTTACCTAAATCCGTCAGAAAGTTTCTGTTCTTGTACAAATCGTTCCTTAGTTACATTTTGAAGGAATCTTGCTAAAAATAAAACTGTTTTAAATTATAATATGTAGATATGTAATTCATCTTTGGAAAATCATAAATAATTTTATGTGAAATCAAAGATTTCAAACTATAGAGCCCATAAATGACATAATTTGCTACATACAAATGTGATACAAGTACCAACTACAATGTTTTGTTATAAGTTTTAATTTAGGTATTCAAATTTATCTGTCTGTAACCATACGGGCTCTTATTTTCGTAACGGTCAGTTAAACTTAATTATTGAATAAAACATAAGGTCCGCATATTTTTCAAATCTTTAGTCGGAATCGGTTCGTGCAAAAAAATTGACCATAATATATTTCAACATTTAAATACATAAACGCTGAAATAAACGACATTTAAATGTATAAATGTATGCAATATGCATATAATTTATAATGGTTGTCGTCAATATAGCCTTTGTCCTTACAAAGCGAATCGCCCCTATTTACTTACATTATTCAATTGTCTTTAAGTTCTGCATTTAACAAAATGCGTGTCAAATCGGTGACAAAATGTACCTCGGGTAATATGCGTTGTTTCTTTGTGAATAAAAAATAAGGTCAGATTAATTTGGAATGGAACTAATTCTGAAGCTTTTAACGTCAATGTGTTATTTTTTATACTGAAGTTGAATTTAAATTATATCTCATCATAAGTCATAATTCATAAAATACAACTTTACCTCTTTAAATAATTATTAAATAACTTCAGTACAGGTAACCAACCTTTTGCGTAAATTCAAGAAACAAAACATCTACAATAATAAAAGTTGAAGTACCATATCGAAAAATAGCCTGAATAAACAGACAAACAATCCGTCACTGAATCATTGAAAAATATATTTATATGTTGATTTACACTATTTGTTCTGTTAGACAAAGAGTTTACTATCTGTGCCCTTTTATACTTAAAGTATAAATGTCCATGATATTATTTGTTATTTCCTACAAATTTTCTTTTCTTTTTATTGTTGTAATGATGTCATATAATCGCTAACATTACAGTCGCCGTTACACCTAATTTACGTAATAGTTGAAAAAGCAAATATATATTAAATAGCCCTTTTATATACCACTTATTATACGGAATAATTTGCGTAAATATCGGTAATGCTCGTTTATACGTATAGTTATTTTAAACGCGTCATACCTACATTTTTTTACAGTTTACAGTTCGTGATTATAAAACATTGCAAGAACAATATAAATATTTTGCATACATTGTTATGTTATTAGCAATAAATATATTTGTTAGTCACACGATGTAGTCAAGCAAACATAATTTAAAGTTTATGAAAATATAAACTAGGAAGTAATTTAAATATTATAGAGTTGTTAAAAATAGCCGCGAACGTATATTAGCTGTTTTGAAGTACATAGATTAAAATATTACTATTATGAATAACTAGTTTCAGTCAGCGGCTTCGCTTGATATTGAATGTTAAGAAATTAAAACATTCATTATTAATAGTATTAGAAAATGTAATACGCTAAAATATAACACGTAAAATGTGTAAAAATGGTAAACTGAATTAAGACTAAAAGATAACGGCGTAATTTAATTCGATATAAAAACAAATAAAAATATAATATTAACGTTTTTGTTATCGTTAGATATTGTTTCTTAGAAAAATTGTATCATTATGATAACATAATAAATGTTTAGTCTGCTATTATAAAAACAGACGTAACGATGTATTTCTACTAAGAATAATGTGAATTATTAATAATTACGTTGAACAGTGAAGCAGGAAAATTCTTATCTTAGCTTCAAGTACTTGTAATAATAATTAACTTGGACATAAGTAAGAATTTGACTGAAAATCTCGTAGACTTTTTATGTTATTTATTTTATTTATTTATTTATTTAACATAATATTAATTCTTAGATGGTATAATTTACATTGATGCAATCATAAACTCATTCAAGTTTTTCTGTGCACCATTAGCCCACAAACCGCTACATATGTTTTAATACTTATTGTTAGTTCTTAATCATAATGAGGGTACTTAGAAAATTTTTAGTAACGAGCGACATCGGTAATCTTGCTGGCCGTGTAAACATACAGTATGCTCCTTTCGTGAATCTATAATTTTGTATTATTTGTATTTATATTTAGATAAAATTAGTAATAAGTTCTTATTATTTTATGAATGAACAGATTAATTATATTTTAGAGAGAGATGTGTTCATATTATGTAGATACTACGTGCCTGAATTCCAAAAATGTTTCAAAATTCATCAATTCTGTTTATATATAACTATTTTAAAAGTTTTGTCAAATGATATCGATACGAGTACTTTGTTTGAATGCTTATCTGTCTATACGTCTTATTTTACACGGCATCTTAATCATTATTTTTCCGCCTTATTACAAAAAAAAAACTTATTTAAATAGACCTGGTATTCAATCATGGTTTAACTTTAGTACCGCAGTTTAAACTTGTCCTTATTAGTTTACTTTACTTACTATTAGACGTATAGACGACTATAATTTAAACCATCGTAATACCAGGAAGCACAAAGGTAATTCTGTGAAAAAGTTCTCATAAATTAATCACTCTTTTAGGATTTCTCATCGACTTTATAAGCGGCCCAGTGTCTGTGGGCTTCACGTCAGCAGCTGCCATCATAATCGCGACCACGCAAGTCAAGGACATCCTTGGCTTGAGCTTCCCTGGTGGCAAGTTCCTTCAGGTATTAATCAAAATAAAAAGTTTTGGCTCAAAAATAAACTCATTTTATTATAGCTTACAATTTTTTAATTCATTGATCATTAGATACGCCAATTAAAATTCATTTATTTGTTTTCCTTAAGTACATTAATTTATTGCTGCATACATTTAACATTATTTTAGCATAATATGCCACTTTCAATAGGTTTTGAAAAACCTGATTTATTTTAATTCTTTCCAAATTTTCTCACGCTAACTTGTTTACTTGTCAAAAAAATGTAAATTATTATTGATGCTTGTCTGCGAATTATAAAAAATTTCCATTCTAATATGCAGGTTACTAGATATTTAAAAGATGTAGAACTTAAAAAACTAAGACTTTCCTAACAAGCAATATTGACCAACAGTTTAACCTTGTAACTTAAGAAGTAGTTCATATAATTTTATGAATTACGTGTATCAAAAAAATGTACCACTTTTTGATATTATTTGCAAACCGTATTCAAGTTCTACGTAGGTAACAGTAATTGTGTTTACCCTTTTTTCCATGGTTTTTTACCTAATTTACTCAACGAAGTTTTTTATTCACGATGGGGACATTCTATCGGCCTTCAACATTCCATTATTAAAAACTGTTATATCATTGTATTTTGAATTAACATTGTATTTGTAGGTATGTTTTTTGTACATTGTTGTATGTTATTAGCTAGGTGATGGAAAACAGTGGAAAACGTATGGTCATTAAATCCTTGGCAATTAAAAACCAATAATTATAGTTCTCTAAAAAAAATAAAAAATATTATTTTATAAGATTACAATTGACAGATTCTGAACGAAATGTTGAAATGAATGTTGAAATCTGTCAATCGTAATCGTGCATTAAGAATAAATAAATAAATAAATAAATAAATAAATAAATAAATAAATAAATAAATATTATAGGACATTATTACACAAATCGACATAGTCCCACAGTAAGCCCAATTAAGGCTTGTGTTGTGGGTACTAGGCGACGATAAATATAATATTTAATAAATACATATATAGATAATAACACCCAGACCCAAGAACAAATAATTGAGTTCATCACACAAATATTTGCCCTGACCGGGGATCGAACCCGAGACCGTCGGCTCAGTAGGCAGTTACTTTACCACTGCGCCAACCGCGTCGTAAATAAATAATATAGGAATAGGAATAGGAGGCCCGTGTCCCAGTGGTGGGAGCGTGTATTGGCTGATGATGATGGTGATGACTGATGATGATGATGATGATGATGATACATTAAAATGTATTTCTATTTAAAAGCTAGATCACAGATGAAAGAAAATATGAGCAATATAGTAAGAGGACGTACAAAGGTTCCTTTACATAAGCTCCAAGTTATTGACATTAGGTACTCCAAAGTGCATTGAACTCCATGCAAAATGTTTGTTTCAGGTGTGGTCCGGTATTTATGAGCACATCGGCGAGACGAGGCTCTGGGACTCGGTGCTGGGACTGTCCTGTATTATTGTGTTGCTTTTACTTAGGGTAAGTTTATTGGCAAATAAGCGATTGACATGTGTAGTGTGTGCCTACTCCTCTGCCTTGCTTTGAAGAAAGTGGAATGTTATGAACGGGACTTATAGAGTTGTGTACTGTGCATAAGATTTGTGCATTATTTGAGATGTGTACTGTGCATAAGTTTTGTGCATTGTTTGACATTAAATTTTTAGGAAATAGGAACTTATGTGTGGATTTCAAGTAAAAATGTTAAACATAATGCAAAATATATTCTTAAAAAAAAACACCTACCTACTATAGCGATAATACATATAGATACGCATTGCAATTTAGGAACTTCCGTAGTTTTTGATATCGTCGCTTCAAAAGTATGTATAAGCTATAACTTTTTATGTTGTAACTTTACTCATACCAATACAATATACATACAAAACTTTATCAACGCTTAATAGTCCTTAGGCTGTAGTAGCAAAAACATGTAGATTGATTGTAGATGGGTTATTTATAGATAAATACATTTAAAAGGCACATACACGTGCCGTTTCATAAGATAAGCAAGTAAATTGAGTGTGACAATTGCAAATAACATACATTCGAGCTTCCTGCGGCGTACTCTTAGTGATAGTTGATGAATGTGTTTTACTCGCCTCGATTGAGTAAGCACTAGGTACTATGTATAGTTTTCAATATTATTTCACTAAAGGAAATATAGTTTTTTCTAGATTAGAAACTTAGGTAGATATCATGTAGATAGATACCTACTACAGCGATAATAAAAATATTTAGGAACTGGTAATTGAAATTTAACCTCACATTACAACAAAAAAATAAGAAACATTATTATCTAAAATAAAATGTAATGACTTTGTAGAACGCTATTAATGAAAATAATTAGTACCTACACCTACATTTAAGACCAAATTTATTTTATTAAATTAACTTCGTAGTATTGTAAAAACTTAATTAAAAAGTTAATTAAATCCCGATCTTTTTGTATCTATCTATGAGTATTATAAAAATAACTCATGGTTGTACCGTGCATGATAATAATTGTCCTCTATCAACATCTGTCAATAATAATTAAGATCTAACCCTAGATGATCTAACCATGAATTCTAAATAAATCGTGGGCAAATACTTTCCCGGGCCGGGGCCTTACCAGCTGGCCAGTCGCATAGACCGATCGAAAATCCTCCCATTTAGTATGCAGGACTTCCTTTCCTCCATATTCTTCCTCCATAGCCTAGCTATTATATGTTGATTTAACATTACAGAAAGTAAAAGACATCAAGTTCACCGACAGTTCAGACAGCGCGAGCGAGGTTGCCGGTATCCCGGCGACGTTGCCGCAGAGCCGCGCGCGGGTCGGCGCGTCGCAAGCGCTCTGGTTCCTCTCCACCACACGGAATATATTGGTGGTGTTGGTGTGTTCAGGTCTCGCGTACTACTTTGATACGAAGAACCAGACGCCGTTCATGTTGACTGGTAGGTATTTTAGAGTTTAACGGATTTTAAACTAACTTTATTCCTTCGAACTTGCATCGCTTACCATCAGGTAAAGAAATAGTACCCTCATTAAATCAACAATAATATCTCCCCGTGTCGCGTGGTCAGCCCGTACTACTTGTTTACCTGATGGTAAGCGATCACCACCGCCCGTAAACATTTGCCGATGTAGGGCCTTTATCTTGCAGGGTTGCAGGGATTAATTCTGCGATTGTTTAGACTTTTAGAGAATTAGATTGAAAATATAAAACTTTGAAATAGTGCTATAGTGTTAAATTTGTATAGGTACCTTCCTAGTTGTTAAAACAACTTTTAGTTTAAGTATTTTGACCCAAAATGAATTCTACGAAGCGTAGCGTGCGTGTTCTAAGAAACACAACCTAACATTAAACCTCAATAACCTAACATTAAAGTTTATGTCCAATAAGCAGAACTAAATACATACACATGTTTTTAACTTCAATGCCATATTTTACGTGTAACAGTTGCCAAACATAACCTATAATTAGGGTTTGAACCCTAGATCATTATGCCTTCTTAGTTTTACCACAGATAATAGTACAAAAGATACTATAATAGTAGTAAATAATAAGTGAAAAAGAGCGTGTGTGCCGAGCACACATGTCAGAAGTGAAACTTCTTTGACAAGATTCAGAGATACCAAAATTGTCACTTTACTCCGGTATTGCCATGACGCGACCTTGAAATTTTACTCTCAACGCGCCTAAAGAAGTTTCACTTCAAAAGTTTTTTCTACCTGCTTAGTTTCTTAGTATTTCTTTCCTTAAGTCTGTGTAACATAAATAATTTTTTATTTCCAGGTACAGTAAAACCAGGCTTGCCAGAATTCTCTCCCCCTCCGTTCTCAGCGACGGTCGGAAACCACACCTACACGTTTATGGAGATGACTTCTACGCTTGGTTCTGCCATATTTGTTGTGCCTTTGTTATCTATATTGGAAAACATCGCGCTGGCTAAAGTTTTCTGTAAGTATTTAAAAGATAATATGTTTTTTTTTTTTACTATCATAGTTATTGCCATCTTTTTGAAATAATACAATGTATTTTGTTTTTGCGGTTATATTATTGGAAAACTGCTTGATTAAATATCACAAAAACCATATTAATTATTGGCCAATGATACAAATGACACATTCTTTAGGCCAATCATCAAAATATTTCATTGTTTTTTAACATATCACCTATGTTGCATGTTTAATATCGTATATTTTAATATGGTCTCAATCCACAGCGGAAGGCAAACACGTGGACGCTACACAAGAGATGATAGCGCTCGGCGTGTGCAACATCGTGTCCTCC
>CAJQZM010031485.1:44540-71643 GCA_907164665.1 Colias nastes | reverse complement strand
TCTTAAATAATAGGGTTTGTCCTCAAAATAGTAGATCTGTCACCAAAATGTAGTCACCAAACAATTCAAAATCAGTTCCACAATAAATCACCTAAAATCCTGAGATATAAGGTCTAGTACCAAATAAATGTTTTTGTATGTATTATAATAGGTGTGTCCTAATAAGTATTTAAGCAAACTAATTTAAAGAGATCACCAATAAATCATATTATGTTACTAGAAAATTGCATTAAGTTCAAATAAAAAATTAGGGTTGTCATCATCGTTTCAACCAAAAGATTCTGCTACTTAACTAGACTCCCAAGGTTCTAAATTTCCACTGGTAGTATAAATTATATTTAAATAAAATTTTTAGCAGAGTAGTTAATAAAACAAAGTTAAAATAATCAATATTTATTGTTTAAAATAATTACCACTGAACAATCAGCGCTGGTTTAAAATAGCTGGCTTATGGTCAATTTTTAAAGCGCGCCAATTTGTCTCCGCCCCTTTGATCATTTTTTCATTAAAATTATAAATTGATGTATTAAATTGGTAACGAATACTATTAATTATTATCTGAACGAAATAAAATGTTACTACTGTATTGGTGACAAAATATCAAATAAAAAGGAGTCGCAGTCAGGGATCGATAATCGATTTATTTGGTGACAGATCTACCATTCTGAGCACAGAGCTATTATTTAAGTAACAAAACTGTTATTATAAGAACGAAGTTTATATTCATGTAATGCAATATAATTTTATTGGTTATCGATCTCTTATTTTACACATATATTAACATTAATTTGATAATTCATACCTGGGAACAATTTTTGTTTATCTGAGAACGAAAATATTTCGTGGTGATAGATCTATTTATTAGGTGATACAACTTGATGACAAATATAAATTTTGGTGATAGAAAATATAGTTCCCTTATTAAATATGCGTATGTTGTATTACCAATATCAAGTACCTAGCCTGAGCTACGAACATCGACCATTATATCGATATCGCTTATCGATAATACGTAGTTTGCATTAATTGTTTATTGAAGCGCTTGGACATTATTTTATAATGGAATCTAATCAGCACTTGCGTTAATGATGTCATTTTATAACCTAATTTTATTATTTGTCAGGGTTTTTTACAACCCTAATATATGATTGAAATCATATATTAAATTACTCAAATACGAATCTAATTATTTAGTATCAACACTATTAAGAAGTTTAAATAGTTCTAAAAAAATAAATACAGTCCAGGTAAATTTTGTAACATTTTAACACAAAACACAAAAAAGTACCGGCTACGAGGGGCCTTCATGTCCGGTGTCGCCTTCATGTCCGGTGAAAATTATATTTTGTTAAGTTATTCGTGTTTTTCTTTTTTCTTTCAATTATATGTGTTTATTCAGTAAGGTGGAAAAATTGATCGTTCTTTTAATTATAATCTGCTTTATTCATAGGAAAGTGGTAAATAGATTATTCAATGATATGATTATGAAGGTTGATAACAAGCTTAGCGCGTAACTTAACAATAGTTGTTAACTTCTTCTTCAACTTAATGAAAAATATCACGACATTGCCATTAATATTTTTTGATAGATACATCTAAGTCAGATACATAGTGTATATTCTACAATACAGATATCTTCAATTCTAATTCCAAATCTATCGGAAATAATTTAACATCTAATAATAAAAGTACATTTAAAAGATACCTTTAGTTTTTCCTTGCGGTCCACCTCTAGAAATGAGATCGCCTCCATCTTCTCTCCGCCATACTATCTTCGGTGGTGGGTATCCTCTAGCCTTACACACTAACTTAGCAGAACCGCCCTCAGGCACCATCATGTCTCCAGACGTCTCCTCATAAATGATGTCGGGCGGTATTACTACTTCTAGAAACGCTGTCTGTACAGAACAAATAGTTTAAGACACATAATACCGTTCCAAGACAATCATAGTACCTACGTTATTTACGTATGTATTCAGTTATCATTATAGTTACTTGTTTAATTTGCTAATTGCTTTTAAATACATGACATAGCCCGAAAATGAGATTACTGCTGGCATATTACTAGTTGATGGTACCTTGAAACGTTTATTACAGCCAAAAGAATCCATTGTTATCCAAAATTCAATATTATAAAGATAATTAATTCGTACAATCATATATAATGAAATTCAATATGTCGAAATTAATAGAACGACATAAATTATAATAATTACCTGCATTTTCATTGGATCTGTATTAACTTGGCACATGTACTGTCCCCTATCCTCCCGCTTCACTCCGCGAATGTTGAGTGTCCAGGTATTGTAGTCGTTGTGGGTGACGCTCAGCCTCGCATTGTTCGTGATCACGTGCTCGTGTATAGCTAAAATTGCCTTTGTATCCGCCTTGATCCACGCTACCTGTCTCGGGAAATGTATCCAACAATCCGTCATATACATAAACTTTTGAACAACAAAGCAGTCGGATAGAAAGTTCCGAGTAAAAAGATTGGAACGGAACGGGCTCAGTCCTGCATATTCGATTATTCAACGATACAATACAATTTATACTAATGTCGGATATCTGAGCGCTGAATTTTTGTAAGAACAAGTCTAATTACAAGCGAATTCTTCCCAAGAGGCAGTCATGACAACGATCCTCGAGCGAGCAACACTATCTTGTTGCGAGAACCTCGCAAAATGCTCATGGAATTTTTAATTACATTTTCGTCTGGTAGCCGCTATGAGGCGCACTGTGGGCGCGCGGTGGAAACGCCCTCGTTTCGGCCGTTTCACCAAAGGCGTCGACATCGCAATAGAACTTAATTTCCTGCATAGCTTCTTACAAAAAGTGACTGTCCCCAAAAATATGGCATGAAACTCTTCCAAAGAATGTTTGTGATGAAATTTATGGACTATGGGTTACCTTTTTAATCATTAATTATAATTATGAAATAAAATCTAAGTAATAAGATTCATTTTACGAGTGCAAAGTGCGCTACAAGAGATCAGTGCTATCATAAGAGTGAAGATTCTACTTTAGTTGCTTTCTTCATTTGAAAACAACTGGTGCAACACTAAATTGTGCTCTAGGGTACCTAAAGGAACTTTTACTACAAGTGTACATTTATATTCCACAAATAAAAGTCTTAGTGCAGTAACCTTATTTCATTCATATCTTAAGCTCTTTATAATACCTATTTCATTTCATACGAACGTTAAAGAAAACTGAAAAGAACAATGCAAGTTTAGAAGTAAAGTTATAAAGTTTATCAAAGAAATTATATTTTTTGAATACAAATACTGTAATTAAAATGTTAGTAGTCTATAACTTCTAAAAATGCATTGCTAATAAAACTAAAACGATGTTATTATGTAAAGATATATAATAATATATATAATTATATAAATAAATTAGTATTTACCAGAAACTCATCCATACCAGCGGTGCATATCGAAGTTATGTTATGTTTAATGTTGTAAGTGCATTTACAATTTATCCTATGTGGTTTGAGAGCAATTGATTTTTAAAAAACATAATAGTGAACTCATTTTGGTAAATGAAATAAAAACACAAGGCGTTCAATGATGAAAATTGTCATTATAAATATCATGTACGATCACATAGAGATAACATAACAAATGTTTCGATAATAGCATAGGATGTAGATTAGCTGTGGGGACAGTTGAGAGCTCTGCCTCTCGAAATGATTGAACAGGGACCAAGGGGGTTTGTCCTGGCTTTATTTTAATTTCGTAAAGTGACTGTTTTGCAAGCCCTCCTTACTTAGTTGGAATAACCTCGTGGAGGTTTGTTGAAACAATTAGTAGAAAACATAGATGCTATCATCTTGAAACTTTTATGTCTTGCTTGGTTATGAAAAAATACATTTATGTTGGACCATATAAAAGTAATTAAAACGAAATACTTATAATAAACTAAAAAATAATTATAAAGAGTTAGATCTAGTGCGATTGTGTTTGCATGCTCTTTTGAAGTTAATTAAATACTAAACTCAAGAAACGTTCCAGAAAGTATGTATTTATTATGCTATATTTTTGCAAAAATGTATGCTTTAATTGTCCGCGTATAAAACGGCGGCAATTTTATAGTGAATTCTTGAGCTTTAGTTAATTTATGTACGTGTGTGTATACGGTGCAAGTGGTGCATTGTATTATTACCAACTATGCTACTATTGTGAACAAAGTCTGTGCGAAAGTTATCGTGTCACACTCTATACTAGATAGAGACAGTATCTAAGTAGTGATGGAAAGTGCATAGAAAGTCGTGTGCTAAAAAAGTGTGCAGGAAGTGTGATAATCAGTGCAGAGGTCTAAGTAAGATCTATAATTGAGACTAATATTTATTTTATTTTATTATATCTTATGCTGAGAATTTATTGCCTTTTGTCTTTTCTTAAAATTGAACTAAGCATTGATCAATAAATTTAATTGTAAATGAACAATCAAAAAACAAAACATGAATACATGACAGGTAAAGAAATAATTTACACGTGGTAAATTTAAAAAGCTGCTGCTTGATAACTACGAGCAATATATGTATAAATTTTACCATTCAGCTCCTGTTTCTCTTCCATGGCCCATGTGAGCTGAGAATAGTGTGATTTATGAATAAATAACGAATCAATAACGGGACCGTGTCTCACAATTATAGATCTTATCTCTGAAGTGCAGAGTGCTCCTCTATTCAGTCGGCTAGCTGTATTGAGTTAGTTTGATACACACCCTGGCAGTGGCGGAGTCGCCACTCACCCTGTAACCACCGAGGTTATTAACCACGCAGGTGAACGTTGCGTCTCTTCCTTGGGCAATGGTCACATTCTCCAGGGGGAACAAGAAGTCCGGTTCCAGACCTAGGGCTGAAACAAAAAATGATGTCATGAAACAGAAAACAGAAATTTCTCAGGCACTGAACAAAGGAATTGAGATGGTAAATGCTCTACATTCCATTGTGGAATATCTTTTATTCCTCTTTTTAACCGACTTCAAAAAAAACGAGGAGGTTTTTTTTTATGTATGTACACCGATTACTCCTAGGTTTCTTAACCGATTTACGTGATTTTTTTTGTTCGATGCGGGATGGTGTCGAATTGGTCCCATAAAAATTTTATTCGGATAGGCCCAGTAGTTTTTATTTTATGAGCATTTTTGTCTGTACTCGATGACTTAATTGAAATGTAGCAAGTAACTTTGATTCACTTGGTAACCGATTGAGCTGAAATTTTGTATACGTATGTAAATTGGATAGCGATGAAACATTATCATGACATAGAGCTGATTTGATGATGGAATCGGAAGGTGGCCATAGGAACTCAGTAATATTATATTGACTCAATTTTATCGAGATTGGGCTCGTTTGATTCGTGTTGAAAAATACACTAAAAAGTATTAAATAAAAATAACTGCGTTAAAAACAACCGACTTCAAAAACAGAAAAGTTTTTTTTTACTTTTCTGTTTTTGAAGTCGGTTGTTTTTAACGCAGTTATTTTTATGATAAATATGTATGACTGACTTTTTTACTTAGGATTTAGAATTAGGATTAGGAATACAGGCTTAGGATTACAATTCATAACTTTTTAATGTACAGGAAGATAAATTAATTCAATTTTATTTACATTGTAAACTAAAATGTAATCAACTAGATTAGGCTTTATATCACAAAATTTACATCTGTTCTAACGGAGAATATCAAAGACTAGTTTCGAATTCAAAACGTTGGATCTATTTAAACAGAAAGCTCCCGTTCATGTTTTGTTTAGATAATAGAAAACGTTAATGACGAATTTAAAACACTATACGATTCAGTACCATTATACTATTTTTAAGAAGTATAATTTGCAGTAGGTATATCTAGTTTGTATGTATAATATCATTGTAGGTATACAGTTTTTTTTAATTATTAGGTCGGTAGGTAGGTTAGGTATTAGAGATATTAGAACTATAATAACCAAAATCTTTCTTCAAGATATACAAAATTCAAGAGGTATTTTTGGGAGTCGCTTAAATATATTTTGGCGAGTCTTTTGTATTGCCGGAACGAATGGATCGCTGGAAGCGTCAATATTCTACGTGACCAGTCGTGTGTCCAAGGAAACATGTGTCGGAAGTGAAGACTATCTATTTGCTCATAGAATAGCGATGGCTACATCATTTGTTGACATTCAAATCTACCGATTACATCTGAGTTTAACGGGATTTGGATACGTCTTACGTCCCGAATCTTTTTGCTTTGAAATTTTTTGAATAATTTTTATGCTGGAAATAATAATATTAGTACTATTGTTTAATAAATACTTTTAAAATGAAAAAGGCTAAAAAATATTTCTTAATGTTAAAGAAATATAATATTACATAATTGATTGAAAATATCCTTTAAATTTTCAGAACATAAAGGCAAAAAAGTACAAAATCTTCTATACCTACCTGCAAAGTTGGATTGACTTTTCGGAATATAGAGCTCCGATAAAAATAGAGTGCATCAAAGCGAGCCAATACCATCGTGTTTGTACGACAACGTGTGGTCCGCCCAAATGGGTCAATTGAAACACAAGTGCAAATGTCGCTACGCTAAAATGCCGGCGTTATAACATGTCCTACAAACATCTAGGCAATAGGTATGGTACGAATATAGAAGACGATACAGTAAGCTATTTACGGAGAGAATATTCGATATGGTGAGTGCCTCAAAATTAACCTTAGGGTATCGATTGTGTGAATTGCATCGCAAGTTATATAATATGCCTAGATGTATTTACAAGTTAGAGATTTCGCAGATCCTAGTTGGTAATATTTTAAACTGGTATTGTTGTTGCGAATTTCTGTAACCGGCGTATTAAATTGTTTAGTGTCGTAGACAAAGAAAACTGAAAAGCATCAAAGAGGTCAATGTAATTCACAATATATTTTGTAAAAGTTAAAAAGGATCCAGTTAGAAAAACAGAAAACATTATTCCAATAATTTTACGCAAGAATAATACTTATTTTATGAAAGTACAATGTTGAAAGTTCTTACGATGTTCGAAGGACGCGTGTATTTCGTGGCTCAGAGAAGTTGAATTTGTTTGCCATAACTAGTTAAATGTTGGCCTAAACTTTATTTAAATGACAAACTCTAAGAGATGTTGTACTCCTTGTTATTGTAGTTCAAGTCCATTTTCGAGTTGGGTCAAGTGAACTCCACAGTACATAATATAGTTTCGATAATTTTCTGTTGGAGATGGAGTAAATTGAACTGAATCAATTAGGTTTTGTCTTTTTTTCTGGGAATGTTTTGTGAATAAATCTTTGTGTAGTTAGTGTGGAAATTAGAATTTGTTGTATATTTTTAAAATGTTATGTGGTCTCCTATATTTTATTCGATTTTCATATAGGTTTTAGCGGATGTGGAAAAAATATATTTACACTTTGTACCCTGATAAAAAAGTGTGATCATTCAACAGGAATGTAACGTTTCCAAACGATATAAAAGTTAAAAAAATTTTAAACCTAAAACTTTAACTACTTCCATAAATAAAAATTATTGTATTTCCATTGGATACAGAGGAAATAATTCAAATTAAAATGAATAACGTCGGACTGGGAGTAATAATGTTGAAGCCTGAAACAATGTTGCAGAAAACCAAGAATTTGGTTTGGGTTTTGAGAGCTCGGTCGAAGTAAGTGAATTCTTTAACAACATTGTTTCTAAATTAAAACAATCTCATAATTGCACATTCTCTAACTTCTTTGATGCAGCGTATTTTACGGGTGGAGAGGGGGTGCGGGGGGGGTGAAGGGGTGAGTTGGCTTGGGGTAAGTTTTGAGGCGAAGTTAAGCCGATTAAGTGTCATTTCCGCCGCGGAACTAGCACTGTTCATTAAATATTTCGTGCGACTTAATTGCTAAGGTCGTCTACATAGAAATGTGGACGAATTCGATTTGATTTCGAAGGCGATAACATCTCAAATTATCTCTAGTTTACCAATTTAACGAGACGTGAATTATGTTATTTAGAAAGGAAACTATTTTCTTGTAATCTGCTTACTATCGTATGTTATGTTACCTGTTCCAAGTCCTTGAAACTACAGTAACGAAATTGGATATTGTACTGCCAAAGTAATTCACATATTGTTATAGTTGTTATATTAACATTTACATATGTCTGCACATGTGGATAGTTTTGTTAAAGCATCAATATATAATAACGGAAAGACAACTTCTAAAAGCAATTAGACAAAGCCAGAACCACTTAACATTAAAAGTTTAAACAAGAGGTAGACCTCAAAAGGCGAGTAGAAAATTCATTAAAGACATCTTGACCGAGGCACGTGTTGAAACTATTCTCACGTGTAAACGAATTACCAGCAAGATAAATAAGAAGCGCACCGACGAAACCGACTACCAATTACTCGAAGAACAAACCGAGAGCGGGCGGAAGAAAAATAAGATTTTTCCCGTTCTTTCCTGTTCTATCTCTAGATGTTTAAATTAGAACAATGTTATAATGTCAATTGTTTTGTCGTCTACGCTATGATAGTGCTATTTAATGATTTGAGAATACGGTGTTTTAGTTAGATGCTTTAGCCAGCAAGTTGTAGTATTTGATTTAAAGGAAAATTTAAAATGATGTTTTAGATGCTTAGTTGTTAAATAATTTAACTTTTACTTCTCATTACTACGATAGAATTTCACTTGAGATGATTGTAATGTGCATTATCACTTCTTCAATAATTGGATTAAAGCTTGTCTCTGGGTTAAAGTTGCATTTATTACATTTAACATTTATAAAACTTGAATTTATGAAGTATTGTTATATCCAGCTATGTTTATGAAAGATACGATAGGTATTTGATATACTATTATAAGCCCTAGGCAGAATATTACAGTGAACAGACAATATCTAAATGGAAAACCCAGATATTTTTAGCCGAAACATTTGAATGATAGATACAATTTTCATGATAAAATTCTCAATTTATCTTATGTCTAAGTATTAAAAGTACATTATTTTGAAATAACACGTTTTGATATTATTGCAAAGCATAAGAATGTACCTGTTGTTTTCGTCTTTAAAACTTTTTTCTGGATAAGGTTTTTGTGTTCAGCAAAGTCAAACACGTTTTCTATATGAGCATAAAATATTTTCTTCCTGAGCGTCAGAAGCGAGTGGTCTAAGGTTTCATTTCAGTTAGAGGCAAATAAATAGTTTGTCCGTATGTCAGGTACGCATAAAAAAGTAAACTCGACAATTTAACATAATTGATCAACAGTAAAGTTGTGAAATAGATAAGACTTATATCCCACACAATTTCTTGATTTAATAATAGGTACAAAGCGTTATTTTTACTGACCTTACCAAAATAATAGGATAGGTCTATTCTTAGCATATTTTCTAGCTCCAGCGTTATTCGCAATCAGATTTTCATTTCGTTACCATTCCCGCGTCATTATTGGGAAATAAAAATGTTCATCACGCATATAAGCAGCGTGGGTTTCGCGGTACTTTTTCAATAACCCAAGCTCGGGACCTAATGGCCGCCAGATGGCAAGTTGAGCAAAGTGATGCTATCAAAAAGCGGTTGCGTCGGTTATCGGAGCACTTTGCGCTTTCACCCTGACGAGGGTCAACTTACATGTGTACATCCTCAGATTCAGCTCGAAATACCACATTTCTTCATTATCTTATCTACACACAACACCCAATACATAACAATTAACGAGGCGATTCAAATATCTTAGCCGCTTAAGACTAAAGCGCGTAGTATTACCCGCGCTTGGGTAGAGTGCGATTATTTTAAATGTACTTCATAAATTTCAGCTAGACATTTCTAACGTTTAACGTTGTATATAAATGTAGCATTCATTATATTATATTTTAATTAATATTTGCTGACTTTCTTGTTTTCAAGTGAAAAATCTATGTAAACAAAAGATAATTTTGAAACAAATTTGGCAACAACAAACAAAACACGAGTTCAGTCAAAGTACCTGATTGAAACAATGGAATTTTAATATTTTATAGTAAAACATAATATATTATTTTTACAATAACTTTTTGAAATAAATAAATCCAATGATTCGTATGGTATTTACAATCTAATTCATTACGTCCGCGTCACCATCTATTCAATTTTATCTATTAAAATATAACTCAATATAAACAATCAACTACTAGATAAAGGTTCTTAAAGTATTTGAATAAAATATAACTACTGTGAGTAAAGTGCATCATCAAGTTAAAGTGAATTACGTTCACAACATCTAGCTGAAGCGTCTCGTGACTCGTCTACTGTAATATTTTCCGCAACAAGCTACTTTTTCCCTTCTTAGCGGATTCTTTTAAGCATAATTCTATTAGGCGTCACAGTCGTGTCATAGTTCATGGAACGGAGCAGCTCCGACTTCATAAAATGCTACAACAAAAGACCTTTGCGCTGAACGTTTATGCTACTTTATTTGAATAAATTTTCTTAAATAAAAGCACCGTTTTAGCTACCCGCATGCATTGTTATTCAGTCGACGAGTCTGAGGCGCGCGCCCCTTAGCTTATCGTCGACCCCCAGCCGTTGTAAATTAAATAAATATACATCTAATGAGCGGAAATACAATGCATGAATAAGTTGAATAATTTTATTGCTCCATCCTGTTCTTCACTTGAATTTTCTTTGAACGTTGATTCATAAAATGTTTGTGATGGAGGCAATAGTAATTGCTATTACAAGCACTAAGCAGACGCAGTTAGTTATAAGAAGTCTAATTTTTAATTTTATTAATCAGAAAGGAAATTGTAAAGTGTTTTAAAAGAATATTGAAAATTTTATTCATAATAATATTTTTCATACAATTTGCGTAGGACTTTACAAATATAAGAAACAATGAATGTACCTGCCTGAATGGATAGTATAACAATTTTTTTATTAAACGAAAAACAATAATTGCTATGAACGCAGGTAAAAGTTTGTTTTGTTCGTTGTTTCATTTTTTTTGTTTGAGTATGAATACAGGTTTAGTATGCGGGCTGAATTGTTACATTTAAATAGCATTATTTGCTTTGTTTATATAATAGGTATATTTATCTTTAGGTAATGGAAATTTAGAAAGGAGAATGACCACGGGTGGTATCGGTAAAATTTTAGTTGTGCCGCGTATTCGTGATATTGTTAATTCCTATTTGTATTTATAATGATCATATGTATCACTATTAAGCCTTAATTATACCGGATAAATTGAAATAATAGTAAAAGTTTGTGTTTTGAAACATGTATGACCACGTATGGAATCGGTAAAATACTAGTTGTGTCACGTGTTCGTTATATTGTTAATTCCTATTTGTATTTTTCATATTTATCACTATTAAGTCGTAATTATACCGAATAAATATAAATAAAAGTAAAAGTTTTTGTTTTGACACATATATATCTATCTCTCTTGCAAGCGTCCTGCGTCATATGTCATAGTTTCTATTTGAAATGAATGATGAATGAATGTGTTCGACGCATTGTTCGACGTTATTTATTTTGAAATACCTAATGTTTATTACGATTTACTTTTCACATTTGTCTTGTAAATTAAAATATTACCTATGTAATAAATGTAAAACTTAACGTTCATCGTTAGTTTAAACTCGATAAAGTATATTTTTGAAGTGTTGAATAAAACTATTGTTTTATTTTTATTGTCGCGAACTGCGGCTTAATTACACAAAAACTTTAATTGTTTCTAAAAGTACTAACATCAAGCTTTAAATTGAGCTATATTTCATCTTGACACAATAAGTTTGATTGCGATACCAAGTGCCATAGTCACTTGGGCAATCTCCTTTATCCTTAATATTAAAGTTTTATTATCTATTTTCTCCCCAAGAATTATGATGTATTAATCTTTTATACGAAGAGGAACTAAATTTATTTGAATTTAGTGTTAATAGTGGCGCCAGTATGAGAGCGCTAGCAAAGTCCTTGCGGTAAGATTAAATTTGCCCCAGACATTTATGTTTAACTATTTTACTTCAACACCGCTCATAGAGAATACAACGGTTCTTTTAGTTTTCTTTAAATAAAAGTATTTGTATACTTTGTTTCGAGTTAAAACAAATTCAATACAGCACAAGAGCCTTTCATTGTATTATTTATCATCAATTGTATTCAACAAAGGGTGGATGAATTCATTGTCACTATTGTGGGAGCTCCGCACGGTCAAACGCGGCGCAGACAAATAAGAACAGCCGTGAGCTCCATGTATGGAAGGATAGGAGACATGAGCTCTTATATTCTTGTACATTGATCTGGGAATGTACGGCTTGTTTCCTCTGAACAAAGCCTTTGAAGCGGTCTGACGGGTCGGCCTTTGAGAGTTGCACAGACGCATTTTGATAGTGCTATCGATTTGAATTACTCTGAATAGATTTTTAGTTCGCTCGTCCGTTGCATTGGTGTAGTGTTTTTATTTTTCCGGTTGAACAGCATAACATTGCGTCCAATTCCTGTTTTGTCGGTGTTTATTGTCATTTATAGTATTCTAGCTGATGTTGGTTGGATGTAGGTCTGGGTTAGGTTAAAACTAGAAAATATATTCAGTCAGCCACGACCTACATGCAAATTTGATTAAAATAGATATTTATATATTCATTAAATTAATATAGTATCAATATTATATAAGACGGTATTAATCGACATTCTATTTGTCTTTTGCCTCATGACCCCGTCCCGCTTGCGAAGGCAGAGCGTTGGAGAATTTCAATTTAGGAGAAGAATGTGCCGACATAACGTGTGGCTCGAGATATTTTGATAGGACATGTTCTCCGTGAATAAATCTTTTTAATCGTGTTTAAACTTTTAATAGTGTATTTAATATATGATAATGCCATCGCGGCGTATAATTTCCTTCTAACGGCGGCTTATTCATTAGACCCGCAAAGAGCATGCGGTTGACTTTAATTCGGTGTTCTGTCACTAGTTATATTTATGTTTACTTATTATTTTTATTATTTTCATAAGTTTCTTACCTAAAATAACCAGATAAGAATAGATAATAGATATAGAGAAACAGAGAATTCCGTTTGATAAATGACAAACTATATTAAGTGCATTATGAAATTCCAACTGTGAGGAAAATAAAACATGTCTCTAACACTAGCACGAAGCTTGCTAGCTCATATTTCAAAATGTAAGTATTAATTTACATAATAATATAACAAGGTGCATTGTTATCATCGCATCATAAACGGGATAATATAATTTTTATCAGATTGAAATCGAAATTACGGCCGTACACAGCGAGCAAGAGCAAATGAAACAGCCAGTTAAAATGAACGAACTAAATATATATAAATATGTAAAGATAAGCTTGTTTTCATAAGCCATATCAAATTCATTACGACAATAAACTCCCAAATGTATTTACAAGGGATCACGTCATGAATAAATTTCGTCAACGGAAAGTTTGATGCGTGAAATAGCGGTGCCAACTTAGACAAAGCTTTAAAATTGAGTATATTTATGCGAGTTTTCATCACGTTGTACGACAAATTGCTCGTTTATATGTGGGAATCGGTGTACAGATAGCATTATGGTTTATTATCATCAAACCTAATATGTTATATTATGAGGAACAAAATAGGCCAGTTCTGTTGAAACCTCTTCTATAGTCACGCATTTTTAACACACTTCGTATGATTGTGTGTATCCGACTCCTAGACTTAAACGGATAGATTTGGGACAATTGAGCTCAAAATTTTTACAGTTATTTAGGACCGGTGACAAAACAATAATTCCATGAGTTTATCTAGTTACTAAAGGGTGTTTTTGTCAAGTTTTAAAACTGTACTTATTACTGTTATATTTATTGTAAACAAATTAAAAACAATATGAGAATATTTTCGTCCAATTATTCCATGAAAAATTTGCACGCAGTACGTGTTGTCCACTTTGCCCGGGTACAAAGTGATTTATTATTTTTTTTATGTAATTGATATTACTATTATTGAAAGGTTCTCATATTAATTAATTTAATTGAGTTTCCTTTAATATGAAATTACCACAATTTTATTACAATTTATTATCACAATTTATTACCAGTCTAGTGCAATGCGCGCTCAAAAGCGGACGCATTGCGCTGTGCAGAATATGCATAAAAAATAATTAATATTTTTTTAGTATCGAAGTTATCGCTCGCAGCAATGAGCGCTACGCTTGTGCCTAATGAAGTCCTGGCATTCCTGCAGTATCAGCTGGATGTCATGGATGAAGTTAGCATAGAACAAATTTGCACGAGCAGTTTTACGGAGGAAGAGATACGTGACGCCAAATCACTTCTCTTTTCGGCATTGAATATGGCCGACAGGATGCCGTCTCGCAGGAGGGACGAGAAGGGAGAGAGGAGTCTACGGGACATCATCAAGGTGTTCAAGGAGACCGATCCGGACGACGTGCCGACTTTCGTGGCGTAGGATTTGCGTAAGCTGCCTCCCGTCACATTCGACCACGTCGACGTCACCCGCCTTCTTAAGGACATCACTTCTTTAAGGACGGCCCTAAAGGAGATGGAGTTGAAATTTGGAGCTTCCCAATCCACCATCAACGAGCTGCGTAATGAGGTCGTCGCCCTGCGCGATTCAATTTCATTATGTAGGTCAACGGAGGTTTCAAATGTGAACACCCGTCGTGGAGCGCAACGTGAGACTTTTGAGTCAGCGATTTTGACGACGCCGCCGGCCGTCGCGTCGACCGCGTCACGCCGCGCCCCGCCCGACCCGCGCCTCCCCCGGAGAGCCCGCCTCGTGTAGCCAACCCGACACCGGCTGGCTACGCGGCCGCTGCCGCCAAGCTTCCCGTAAAGCGGCAAGAAATCACCCGAGATGGAGATCCCGTTAAGCACAGGGACTCCCCGCGCCGTGCGGCACCCTTGTCGAGCGTGAATAGTCATCCACTCGATGAGGAGGGCTTTACAAAGGTAGAGAAAAGGAAGAAGAAAAAGAAGCCCTCCTCCAACAAGTGCGGTACCGCCCCGACCGGTAACAACCACCTGCTGCGGCCCACCATACCGACAACGTAGCTGTACTTGTCCCGCCTGCACCACTCCACCCAAGCTTCTGATGTAGTGGAGTATGTGCGGGTGAAGACCAAGTTTATCGTGAGGGTCCAGCGCCTGGAGCCGCGCAACAATTTGAATTTTAATTCATTTGTTGTGCGTGTACCGAGCGAGCAGCTGTCGACCTTCATGAGCGAGGAGTTCTGGCCCCGTGGTGTTGTGTTCCGGCGGTTTCGCGGGCGGCTTCGCAACACCCAGCCGAAGCCCGTTCAGCGCAATATGACACCGCCAGTGCCGTGAATTGTGTATAGTGTAGTGCTTAATATATTCTTAGTTTTAGTTTTATATTATTATATGTATGTTAGTCTGTAAGGTATTTATTCTATGGGTCTGTACAATTTATTGTCTGTTACCTGAATTAAATTTAATAAATAAATAAATAAATAAATAAAAATAAATTACAATATACAATTTATATTCATGTAAAAGTATAGAAATATATAAAGGCTACTAAAACAATTTATACAAGCCAATGTTTCCCTAGCTAGATTACTGGGCAACCTGTGTTTAGGAGAAACAGCTTGCCTCTAAAATAAATTCACAAAAAGCCTCTTAGCAAGTAGATACTTAATTATAAATGAAGTGTCCAAGTGGCAAAGAGTCCAATATACATTGGCCTCGCCTGTTATAAACTATTTGCGTAACGTTTGTAACCTAAAATGTGTTTCATTCAGAACCATTCATCCATCTATCCTATACCCTATATCCTATCCTATCCTATATCATAAATTTCATAACTTTAAATAAGAATCATTGTATTTTATTTCACGGATTTATATTAAAAACACATCATAGTTTACAAAAATGTAGGATATTATACCTATTCACAACCTTATTTTTATTAAGATTAAAAATATTCAAGACATTAAAGCACTCCGCTATCATTACCTCTCCGAAGATAAAATTCATATCGTGCCGCGATTCAAGATACCGTTTACATCTACAGATCCAATTATCCATAACAATTTTACATCTCGTAAACTCGTTTGTCACATTTCGCAGTTACGGCTCTATAAACGCGATAGGCGAAATAAAAATATTGGAAGTCCGAATTCGGAGCTTGTTTCTAATAAACAAAATCGTCGGTGAGAATGGTGTGCAGTAGATAAAACCCTTATGGGCGGCGGACAAGTGACGACGGTCACGTTTTTAATTACCTCAGCCTCATCCGTAATGTGTCAACTGAACTCTAATGTCTACACGGGATCCGACTCACGAAACTTTCGATGAAGTATATTTGTAGACGTCGATTCATTAATTAAGTAGGAATATTCCGGTGTTGCAATGACTGGAAAATATTCAAAGCTCATTCAGCGTCCTTTAAAGAAATTACTTTGTACAGTATTTTAAAAGTAACTAACTTATTTTAAATTTTGTTTTCATGTTATTTTAGAAGCAAATTCTTTGCTTTTATTATGATTTATCGTGGCTTTTATATTATATCATTTTAAATTATGTATTACTTATCCGACTAGCATTATGACAGTATTATAACTAACCTCACGCCCAAATTTCCTACAAGTTTTTCTGCTTTCTCATAATATTTTAATAGGTTCCTTATTCAAGTAGAGATTTCTCTCTACTACACACACTGTTCTTGAAATCAATAAATCCATGTAGCATCTAATATTACGAAATACAATCAGAAATAAAAACGAATCAAACAATTCGATCGACGACTTTATGTCTCGGACCTTTCTTGAACCGCTTACACAAAGTTAAAAGAACATAGCTGAAGGCAACTAAAAGTCTTAAATATACTTAGCAGTGAGTTTAAAAGCGGATAAAGCATTAAACGCAACAGACTGACGCAAAATATGCTGTTATGAGGCGTCGGGACGTTTAACTATTTCACAGATTATTTGTGTAACTTTGCCGGGAAATTTTCAAGAAAAAAGTTTTTTATTCAAGCCTTGGATAAGTTATTAAAAATTCTGTTGGCAGGATAACTATTTGTTTGAATGTTGAATTAAGTTGTTGCTTTCTTCTCTAGGGTTATTTTCAGGGAAGCCTAATATTAATTCATAATATTTTTGTGAATAATAAGCAAAGACGAATCTTGAAGGCATCTTAAAAAGAGTATGAGTCACTCAAATCAGCTGAAACAATTAAAAGTCGTAAAATAAGAGTGTTAACTATTCTGATTGCTATATATTATAACAGCTTAAATCTAATACTGATATAATATTCAATATAATAAATAACATTGAAAATACTCGAGCTAATTCTAAACTGAACTAATAAGTATTTTTTTCCATACCTAAGATGAAATGAAACCAAACACTGATTTAAACGGAGTCTTTAATTAAAGACTATTTTTCAAACGAAGCAATAGTCTTAAGAACCGCTTTCTATAATTCAGGAACAACAGTAATCTGTTGTATTATTTAATTTTGACATAATAAGAGGAATTTCAAAAGTTAAACTTTCCGCAGACAACAAATAATTTCATTTTATAACAATCATTAATTCAATTTTGTGTACTAAAAACTTTGTTACTAAAATAGTACTTTATATTCGAGATCTGTCAATTCAGAATAGAGCCTTTGAATAAACCATTGTTAAATTTCTCGTCAAGGAAAGGGCTTTTCAAACAATAGGTACATTATGAGCCACATCACTATAGGCTAAAGGCAAAATTTTAATTCTCATATGCATTTCACGCAATCTTTCACTGTCACGCGCCACCAAGTCAAGAGGGTAATAAATAAAATAGCTCCCCTTTCTATATTTTAACATAAAAAACGCGTCCCATCCGCAATCTGCATGTTTATGAGTAAATATTCTATAAACATGCCGAAAGGCGGTACGACATAGTGAAGCTGGGGCAGCAATACTCTGGATTGCATGCAAATAAGATAACAGTCATAAATACTAGCTTTGTTTCCGCGTCTGTCTCCTACACCGACCCCACACGGAATCACGAGTTCGTTGAACTCGATAATGTAAAATCATCTATGCTTTTTATATACAACATTTTGTTTGTCAATTATTATTTGCTGGGTCATTATTTAATGTTCTTTGGTAAGTCACAGGGGAAGGATTGCTCATCAGATAAGTCCAAACAGAACGGCTCATTGACTCGCTGATTAATTACAAGAAAAACCGTAGTGACATTTTGATGGAAAAATTACGCGACGTAAGCACCACCAGCTAATAGGCTCCGGTAATAACTTTTTTAATGTATTAAATTTATATGCATTATGTGAAGTTCTTTTACCAAAAATAAAATGGATTCAGAGAAAAGGTTCGCTCAAAGTTATCACGTCCATGCTAACTCGTGTACTTAAATTATCCTAGTATGTTGTATTTCGCGTTCTGCAGACTCCTAAGTAGGGATTTGGAAAAGGTGGCAATAAGATATGCAAGCCCTTTTTCCTTTGTCGGCCACTCGCAACGTGAGCGGAATCTCCGTGCGAGCGCGTGTGATTTTCTAACTCGTATGCAAAGAATTCAAGAGGTGTAGCGTTCACGACGAAATCGTAAAAGTGTTTGTTTACGCATTCATACGCTCGCGGCGAGGCGAGCTTTTTGTACATTAGTTTTTAAGGGTGCTCCAATAAAATTCAAATATATCGGATGGCACAATGTATTCTCGAAATAATACGAGGCCCCGTTTATTATAGACAGTCAAATTTGTATGATAGCGTAAAGGTAACGGCGGGCGGGATGGCGAGGTCGAATAGCCGCATCATTGTGTGGGCCAGCCACGGGCGCGCGATTACAATGCCAGCACTGTGACATTTTCGCTAATGGTTTCAGGGTAGGCACAATAAAATGACAATACGACGCAAGATAAGGTGGCGAGTGAAAATTTTACAGCGAGATTAATTTAATTTCTCTGTTTGCAAGTAAACACGGTCTGCTGATCTCGCCGCTTGTTTTGGTAGTTTAAGCACATTTCTAATCTACTGTTTGCAAACACAAAATTTTATTCGAACCATGGAAGGGTTTGCGGAAACAAATTTAAGTGTCTATTGATACTGGAAGTTTACTTTTGATTTATAATTGTGAAGGATCATATTGTATTGATATATTTTGGTATCAATTTTACCATGAATTCGGGATTAAAATAGCAATTTATGAAACATGTAAAATGAATTCAGAACGAATAAAAGCATAAATAACAAAAGTAAGTTCGAAATAAAATCGTTGTACACAATTTTTCTATCAAAATAACAACGAATGAATCAACGAAAATCTTAATGTTTATGATGGTTAGGATATCAAGCGTGTTTTTATAGAAAGCCGTGACCCGTGGACCGCTTTTCAATGAGGACTGCGAGAACCTGCACTTTCAGTCCTGAAAGGGTTCATCCGTGTCACGCTAACGTGTTTTTATTTTTATTTGAGGGTAAATTTGTCTGAGAGATTCGCAACTATTATTGTCTGATGTGTTTTTCTTTGAAACTACCAGTATAGAATAGGATAGGAGAGGATATTTTTATGTCATTTATTTATTTCAATGTTAATTCAAACTAAACAATTTCACAATCAAATCAACTCATCAAAAGTTTAATGAAATCCAATACAAAATAATTAAAACAACAACAAAAGCTTGCATTGTGGTATTGTGGTTTTCTTATAAATAAACTATTTCGTCAAAACTCAACGAATTAATTATTTCGGTAAACAGGTATCTATTTAAATGTGTTCACTCTACACAATAAAACATAGTTTAGTTATATTTTTAAAATGACATAGAAAATATCTTTGAAAAATCTAAAACCAAAGCTTTATCTTTATTACCTGACCTATAAGACAGTATGGTCAAATAAAGGTTAATTGAAGCTATTCCATTGAACCAAGCCACTAAATAATATTAATTGTTTTAATTTCGCGAAGATATTTCCACTACCATATCTTTCGTTAATCGTATTCTAAGCGCTGGTACCTCGAGCAGCGGTAGAAAAGCGTGAAATTGAAGTCATGCTATATTCCAATGTGCACAAATAGTTCCAATTTTAGTATAAGGTAATTTTATTTTTATCGAAAATGCGCATTTATACTGTATAAAAAGGTATAAACTGTAACGATAAGTATTATACTTTCGGACTATATTAATATTCGCAATTATTAGTCAGGTTCAATGTTCTATAATTTTTTTAATAGGTACTCAAATTATTAAACGTCATAAATTTTATAGTTTGAATTCAGTTAATCGTTTCGTAACATGAAGTAAGTACACCAAGCTTTTTTCTTATTTCTCTCATTTTAATAATTTATCTCGATGCTTGTATTTCTAGTAATTCTGCCTGGTTTTGGTCCCGATAATGATTTCATACATTAATAAATTACTGATACAAAAGAACTAGGATTCATGTTAGTTTTACAAGTAGTCAATACCATAATGTATTCCACCAATCTTTTATTGAGATTGGGTAAACATTATATTGTGATGATTTTAATTAAGCAAAACGCAGACGAGCTTAAATAAAAACTTTTTTTGTTTACCTCTACTGCTATGCTAATAAAAATATTTCAGTTAAAACTGGAGTTGGCGTACGTCCATCCATCTTGGCAGTTGGATAGACAGATGGCCACACAGAATGAATTTATACTAGAAGGTACTACTTACGTGTTGAATATTTCAAATATAACACTTTGAATTCCCATTTCATATTATCCTTATTTTGTAAATCAGGGGATTGCATGATGTGAGATGAAGGACATAATCCAAACGAAAGTTTATCGATGTGATAACAGAATATCAGAAAATAATTTTAAGTGGTTTCAATCCACGTCATTTTCCGTAATAATAGATTGAAGAGTTTGTTATTGGTAGACGTGATATTCCAAATCCGCGGTTAGTTAAAAAAATACAATTGAATGAATGTGCACGAAAAGTTTCTGAATTTAAGTTCATTGAATAATTTCATATTCAAAATTCTATCACTCACCAATAAAATTAACATGTAGCACGGCCAAAATGAGAAGCCGTGAGAGCGGCCCGCCCCGCACGCGCGCCATGATGCTCAGCGTGTTACTCTTCGATGCTGGCCACTGTTACAAGCCCGTGTCATGTTTATGGTGTTCTCTGCTGTTCCGCCTGAGCCGCGATGAAAATATCTGAAAATAAAATATTGTTTTAGTTTTTGTAATTTTACTATTTTTAGCTGGTTGTTTCACCCGATCATGTAAATGGTTGCCTCTTTAAACTTTATTTTTTTTGAAATAAACATTAAAGTGCAGTGGTGACTCAGTGCAGGGGTACGAGACCAGGCGAGCGTTCAAGAAATAAATTTGTTCTTCAATTTATCTGCGCATGTTATTATTATAACATCGCCACTGCTCGAACGGTGAAGGAAAACATCGAGAGGAAACCGACATGTCGAAGAATTAAAACGTTCATATGCCAACCCGCCCTTGGCCAGCGTGGTGGAATATGGCCTGTACCCTCATAGGATGCCCGTGTCGCAGCAGTGGGAACGTATATGAGCTGATGATGATGAACATTATAGAAACGATGTCTTATGTGTTAATAATCTAGTTATACGGTACCTATATAATACAATCATCATAAGCAATATGAGGGTAGTTGCTAAATAAATTATATTGGAAATCATTATTTTTTAAGCTCAAACATTTAATTACATTCACAAGACTTTGAGCTTTGATTAACAAATAACAAAGGCGATATCGTTGTATTTTAAGGACTTCTCTGAATAACCACTTAATGAGTTAAATACCCACGTTCTCAACAAGCCCTTTTTGAAATATACGGGCATGCCATTTTGTTCGAAATACATTGAATTAATTGATGAATGTCTTTTATTTATTCTTACTGAAAATAATAAGAAGAAAGTACTTATTTAAATTGATGAAATGATGACATAATTGTATTATAATTTGCATCTATAAACTGGACTTCATTTATCAATGCAAAATAGTAGGGTAGTTATTAATTTAAACAAGTTGTTATTATTTAAAATTAGTTGCATTTAATCTTCTTTAATCAAACATGTTCAATTTCGCAATTGGCATTAAATATTTATGTTTTTCATTCTAAGTTCATGTGTGTTTCAGGATCAAGGTTAGATAGAACAAAAATCTATAATGGACAGAATTTTATCTTTCTTCAGGTTATGCTTACCTATAGAGAAATTTTATTTAACTAGTTATTTTGCACACATTTTAATGCAATGTAATAAATCAATTACGATTAGCGAAACGGGAACGGAATGTAAAGTCTGAATTTGGCTGGACATACGTGAAAACAGATTAAAAGGAAACACAGGAATCCAAAAGCAATACAACGAAAGCTTTAATATTATTTTTATTTGCACAGTCTGCGTCAAGCCTCGTACAGTCGAACATTTTGAAATATGAGAGTGTTTGTTATACGTGTGGTCGGCTCTAAAAGAATTTCATATCAAAGATGTCGCGCTTTACCGACACCTACGCTTTTATCCAGTGACCGAAATGTACTAAAAGCAAAACAATCCCGGAGCAAGTCTTTTTTGTAACAGTTAATTAATTTGGCAATTAGCGATGGATAGCTCTAAGTGGGCTTAAATGTAGATAGTTTTTTGTATCGCAATTGTAAAATGAAAAATATTTTTTTAATAATACGTTTTGTTGAAAAACAGTGATTAATGGCGTGTTCGAAAAATTGTAATTGGCAAATATATTTATTACTTTATCCATTTCAGTTAATATAAATATTATGTTGACATAAAAAGCCCATATGATAAGTCTGAAATGTTATATTTATTTTGTTTTATATTTTATTTTATATAAAACATAATATTCATCGTGTTTTATTCGATAAATGAAGTTAGTTGTAGACAGCGTGCCGACGAAACGAAAACTTCGTTAACCCAATTTGTGTTTCGGAGTATTTGATTTCTTTGGGCAGTTAATCTTTTCTCATTACAACTGAGATTTATTTATTTTCAGTTTAATATTACATTTATCGTACCTATTACGACATTAATTTTATCTTTATGTATAAAACGATATGAATTTTCACAGTAATCATCTGTTTTCTTTTACGCATTGTAGTAATCACTCCCAGACTATTTTTACACTACGTTTTGTTGATTTAAAGTTATATAGTGAATGGTGAAGTCCCATGTCCCCTAGTGGGGTAAGGGGCAGATGCATTATACATCTGTTTCACTGATCGATTTTATTTAGGGACAAGTAGGTGATCAGCCTTCTGTGTCCTACCAGACCGAGACATTTTTTTTTCTTCATCTCCTCCGGGAATCGAACCCAGGACCTCTCGGTGCTACGCTCACGCGTCAACCACTGTACCAAGGAGGCGGTCAAGTGATTTAAAGTTAAAGGAATGAATAATGTAATGAAGTAGCTCTGTAAAGATTTGTATGAAACAATAAGTCTTTACGTCCACAGTGAGAATTGCGTTGTAATTTTTCAAAGCTACGGAGCACGGTGGTCGGTGTACGCAGGAAGTTGTAATTAACGCCTGTAGCGCATTACGCGCTTCCCTTCCTACCGCGTGTACATCAAGTGACATTATCGCTGTAACCCCGATGGTGCGCGATCATAAGTTACTTTAAAGTTATGCGCTCGGATAGGGTAAATTATTTCAATTTGCGAGCACTGGAAATAGTTTCCAAGTAATAAAGTTTTTAGGGTTGTTTCGCATGACTTGTTTTACTTGGCGCGTGAAGAAGTTTAAGATTTTGCATCTTTATTACTCGCGGATTGTTCGGGGTTATTTGGAATATTTAAAAGGCTGGGCGCTAAGCGATTTTATAGTGGGTGTTATTTTTTTAGTACTTCCTAGGAATAGTTGGAAGGTACACAGTTTTATAGATGTAGGAACTGCCATAATTGCAGATATAATCAATAATCATCATCCCTTAATATAAATAATCTTGATTTGTATAAAATATTTGTTTCCCGGCTTACTAGAAGAATACATAGATTAAATGTTAAAAGCAAGATTAAAGACAAGGAATCAATTAATAATATTATTAATAGAAAAACATGCCGTTGAATATTTTGAAAAATGAAAATAGCAATAGATAAAATACGTCTGTTTTTTCTACGGATGCTGTTGCAAACTAATAACCTTAGAAATACAACAAGATCCGTGGGCTACTTTTAATTAACAATTTTACTGCTTTACTTCACAATATTTATTAGAAAATTCTAAGTCAGTAAATAAGTTTAGTTGTTTAGAATGTAAATAACGTTTCATTACTCTGAGCAAGATATTTAATTGTTAATATTATCATTTTAAAAAAGGATACAGTATTAATATTTTCAACTTTTTTGGGCACACGCCACATGACTGCACTATACATAGAAACCGAGACAGCCTATGCATGGCAATAAAAAATGTGGGAATGAAATTACTGCGCCTATGGGTGGGGTTTTAGAATCGGTACTAGTAACCGGATATATTTATTTTATCACTTGATTATTTTGCCCCTAAAATGTTTCTTGACCATGTCCTTAACAACGATAAAACGCAAAAATGATCAATGAAACGGTTACATTTTTTTTCATTATGTGGGAAGAGACTTCAAGTTTTTTTTTAATGTGAAAAAATAACATTTCAAAGTAAGCCCCATTTATTAATTTAGAATTATACATAATTGTTTTATAGTTAATGATTTAATTATTTAAAGATAATAAATATTAAAGGAAAGACTGAATAGGTGTTTCCATTAAAATCTTTCAACATTAACGCTGCTCATCTTAGAAGCGACTCCTGAATAAAATATACTAATGTTTTTATCATAATTCAGACATCACAGAAACATCTCAAATCAAGATCAAATAAGATAACGAGTCACAAAGTTTTAAAGCAAAAGGCTTTCTATAAAAGTTCAAAGACAAATTCAATAATAACCGAAATTAGATTTACGTAATGAAAACATAAATTTGAAAGATTAAACATCAAAAGCCGCAACATTTCTAAATTACAATGCGAAATCAGCACAAAGCAGCGCGACATTAATCAGACAAATGTTGAAATTGACAAAATATACACAAATTAATGAACGATCAACCGAAAACATTTTCGATATCGTCGTGTTGGCAATTCGGACTCATTTGTAAGAGCAGCAATTATAAACCAGCGTAATCAGTCGGCTGCCGCATGTGGCCGCGATCCCTGATTCACGGTGCAGCAATAAAGTGATTAGTACGACGGAAATGTTGGCTTTACTCTACGTCCAAACATCGACTATATGCCGTCACTCATCAAAGCATACTCGTACTTTTGTTTTCCATATTGCTATTTTTCAGTGACGCGTTTCCATGTACTTTTGTTGGACGCGAGAATTGGATGGGATATAAGTTTTTAGACGAAAGCTTATGGTAGAAATAATAATATGTACTTGTGAAAAATAACATTTAAAAATATATAAGTACAGATAAAAAAATCTATTAATTAATTATGTCAGTTCACTATAACAATTTATACCTCATGTTTCAATTAATTCAAAAGCAATTTATGGTTCGCCATTAATACTTTAACACATAAGACACACCCAAAACTTAGTTTTGAACTCACTTCTAGTTTCGGCGAGTGTCAATATTAGATAGGTTTGATATGTGTAGATGAATGTTCAAGATTGAGAGAGATCTGTAGCAATTCTGACGTAGCGAATACATCCTAATCCCTTCACTAAGTTCAGATCAAGGATAATTCCTAGTGTCACTTGTTATCTCCGTAGACGAATTTAATGTATAAACTAATATAATTAATCTCTCGCAATACTATCGACTTAAATAGGAGATACACGTGCTGCGTGTAGCTATAAATATAAGTATCTAGCAGTATTTTTCGGGAAAATTCCTTAATATTAAACATCTTGTATATTAATGTATAAGGCATGCAAAGTCTTCTACGAGACATTGATATGGGAAAGTGCTTTATTCAATCACTCCGAAAATACTGAGCTTTTTAATATTTAACAGCGAGCTAGTAACTTAGATCGGTGACTAAATTTTTGCGAGGAAAATTCTCTTTCAGTGATTTCTAGAACAAGTACATATTAAAAATTAACTCTTTCAGTCTGGAATTATGTTTCGTAGATTTAAAAGAGAGTATGTGCAATGTTTATTATAATATGTTATTTTACTTCATTTGTTATGTTTTTTGGAGACCAATAGTCATTGGAAACACGAGTAAAACTTAGGGTTAACTTAACTTAAACAGAGTTAGAGTTAACTTAAATAATGCTCTTTTATTTTTATGCATGAAAAATTTACGAAATATGCTACTAATAATTTCACTTCCCACTCGGTATTGTATAGCTCGGAATAGATTGTATGTTTGGTATGGGTTGGGTTGAACTAGTTCATATATACGGATATATCAAAACTATACTCTCCGTCAATCCTTTCAAACTCCTAATCCATTTTGAAGACGCTAATCTATCCACAACTAAATGTTGCATATACTTAAGTGTAGTGTGAGTCACTTAACATAAAATATTGCCCGTGTTCATTTGCGTTGCCTATCATACTAGGTAATATTATTAATGTTAAAGTTCATGAAAATAGATGGATTGGATGGAATGGATGCTTGTGACCTTTTCACGCAAAAAGTGTCGGTAAGATCTGTATGAAATTTGGTATGATTCATATCGGAATCTAGATCAGCACTGCTGTTTTTTATGACGCAAGTAAAATCGTAAATCCGGCTCATAAGAGTTTTAACTCTCTAAATGATTTATCATTACATAGTTTTTTAGAAACATCAGTGAGCCTAAATCAATGAAAGAGTTTAAATTTATACGAAGTCATTATAATATGAAATAATGAAACCATGAATCTTTATATAACTCGTTGTATGTATGCATCAAAGCCTCTAGGAGTACCGATATAAAATTATTTAAACTTTATTAAAATATTGAACATGAGTAGAACCGCCAACACTACCTGTTCTGATAAAACAATAAAGCACTCATGTTCTTGCATAGCAGCGTTTACAGGGTCATCCTGTAATTAATGTCAACACGGACAACGTAGGTCTAATGAATAGCGGGTGTGACATGTCGCGCAAAAACTGGTCCGTCATGCAACACGCGGCTACAGAGAGGAAT
>CAJQZM010031485.1:32456-44140 GCA_907164665.1 Colias nastes | reverse complement strand
GTTTGCTTGAATAGATTGTAACATGTCGTGTTTGTTGTGTTAGGTTTGGCGTGGTTATTGTTTGTACTGCCGGATTTGGTTTAATGAATGTAACTTCATTGAATTTTCATTTTGAAATTGATTTAATATGTAAGTTATGAAGAAAGTAGAATATATGCAACTAAATCTAAGTCGCTGAAGAAATGTATTATGAAATTTTACGCATATTATTAACGCAAATAACGAATTAAATAAAAAAGATACTAAGCGGTTTAACGTAAATTGATTATCTTAAATTTATAATAATTCATAATATATTGTTTTAAACAATTTATCTACCTTAGGATCATTCACGATCCATTAAATCTCATACGAATATTCTTAAACTAACATAACATATTTTCCCTTTTTTCCCAAAACATATAGGAAATATTCCGCCTTATTGTAAATCAACGTATTCATTCTTATAATTTACGAGCTGTTTCTAACCCTTTGTTGGAAGGTAATGGATGCGTCAGCAGATATCAGGCTACCGTCTTTAAATTACTCACCTTTCAGGAAACGTAACCTCACTTACCTGCGAATTCACTTAGCTGTAATTTACACACTATTAAGATAAGGGATAACCTAATAAAAATCACATAAATCACTGTATTGTACGTACATTTTGAGAGTGATAACGCTTTATTTCGGATTTTGAAGATTGTGTTTAGGATAACTCGAATTTGTTATGTAAAAAATTGTCATCTTAGACTTTGTTAGTCTGGATCTGTGTGGGCGTTATATCATAGAAGCCAAATTACATATGAGCATTAATCTTGAAATATAATATCGATGTTAATAATATTTGATATTTAAAACGTAAATACAAGCTTATATTATTTACAATTTCGTTCACACAGATTTCATCTACGTCTGAGGAGTCAAAGAGTCACTACGCACTATTAATATGTTTCGACTCGCAGGCCTATTCGTTATGTTAGGCTGGGTTATTAATCCGTGTCCACGCGCGATTTGAAACGAAAAAAAAAAGGATCGTGGGTTTTTTTTTCAGGTCTTACAATATGAAATAGGGAAAGTTTTTGTAAAGCAATAGTACACTGGTGCAAGCGGGTATGTACATTCGAAACGTCTGCCATAATCAATTTAGTATTCAAAATAAAAAGCAATGATTTGTAATACTTGCTCAAAGAGGGTCTATCATATCTATTTTTATAGTACAAAACGTAAGAGGTGTAACTTGTATGGCCCATCATCAGATGAATCTATTTTAGGCTAACCCAATATATTATATACCGCATATTAAGCCTAACAGATTTTAAAAATAATTTCACTTGTGTAACATTTCATTACAGCCAAAATATGATATAATTTTAATTAACCTATTTATAAAAAAGTTGAAAGGGAATTTAAATGAAGGAATGCGTAATAACCTCGAAGGGCGGTATTTTTTACCAAAAGCTTAAAAATTTCCGTATACACAGACACTCATACAGAAAATGAATGGAATATTGAATTATGTTGGTCCTCATTTTTTATAAAACTGACGAAGCTTCTTGTTAGGCTCTCAAGAAGCTTTTAACTTAATGAACAACTTAGAAAATGTATTGACTCTTTTGCAGCGCATTTTTATATTATGACACTCAGTTTATTGTACGTTTATAAGATATATTTCTGTTATGATTACTTTTACGTGGCATAATAGATATGAAATTAATTGAAAGACACGGAAAATAATAATTTCCTATAAAAAATTATCTTGTAACCCCTTCGTCGCATTTATTTAATCTCTTCTACATTTAATATTTGTATCTAATATAAATAAAAGCTTTTTTTTATAAAGCTATTTAAATGCTATGGTTATTAATTTTATAGATTTATACCTTTCTCAATCCATGCATGTTTTATTTTATTTAAAATAAAATACTTTGAATTAATACATTTTTTTTTTACTTTGGACCACCAAATCCATATTGTTGCACTAATAGATTATGAAGTAAACATAATATTTTCCCTATACCATTACAAACAAGTACCCTTACCCTTTCATTTACATACCACTCTATTCTAGGAGGTAGATACATTCTTCTGTAAATATTTCTTAATGTGCTGATCATCAAATGATAAGTTTATTATTTTTATTTCATATATATAATCGTTTCATAAACTTTGCATATTAATTAAAAATCGATTACATTTATTTGTATATAATTAACAAATTATATTATTAAGTAACTAACTAATGAAACTAATATGCGAAATGTGTATCTATATTTCAGTGATCGTTTTAAAAAAATACAGCTGAAATCGAATCAACTCTCGTTTCAGAAGTCGATTAAAAATAATAACATCACGAATAATTGCCAGTATCGTAAAGGCTATAAAACATTTGCAACTAAATTTAACAACGTGGATTCCACGTCAAATTTTATTTGGCCTTTTTTTAACTTCTTATCAAAAGTATTAACATCTGTAATTGGGTGCTCTCTGGTTACTCGTTAAGCTTATTAATTAAATTCTCTTTTCCAGGTTAAATTTAAGAAAATCTTCCTTAACATAATACGTGGACCAGACACTCAAACCGTATCCGTTTCGTTATCGGTTAAAATAGATTTTAACCGATTTTAGCTATTGATATGGTAGATAAACAGAAATTCCATATCAAAATACCATTAATAATCCTAAACCTATTTATTGTATATTGAACCCTATCTTAAAATCGCTTGAAACTAATAATATGTATACCCTCATGACGTTATTGGTAAATATTTTAAATGTAAAATATTTGCTGACACATTTGGAGTGCTCCAGGGACCTTATTTTTTTCATTGTTTTAAACATTTTACAAATACCTATTTAAATGTGTCAATCAAGTGTCAATCACATCAAACAGTTTACTAAGTGATTGAAGTTAAGAATCATTTGGATAATAAAATAAGAATAGTTAAAACTATTTATTCAAATGAGTCGCAGAACTTAGGTCGAATATTTATTTGACCTAAGTTCTGCGACTCATTAGTTCAGTTATAATAATTCATAGTATACTACTTGCAATAGTTTCAATGTAATAACATTTTCTGGAACAACTACAAGGTATCGACCTAGGTGTTGTTTGACAAAATAGATTGAAAAAAATTGTATGCAAGAATGGGCAATCGACATTCGCCCGATGATAATTGCGATCACCACGGCCCATGAACATTTCCAGAAGTAGGACCTTAGCAAATGCGTTGCCCACATTTAAGGGATGAGCAAAGGCATTAAATTGACTGGAAGGATGTGGAAGAGGATACGGCTCCTTCAGTCATCGCAAACGTAACATGGTAGCACTTTTAAGATATTTCACGCCGATCTTCTTTTGGGGGTGTGTTACCTTCCCCGGGCCCCGGCGCGAGCTAGCCCAATTCAAGATGAAACGTGCTTGACTCCCACATTAATAATCCTAGGTAGCTATTATATTCATTTTGATGTAACTATTTAAATAAAGCAACACAGATAACTGGGTTTATTGGAAGAAATGTTTCATATTTGAAGATAAACAAGATTAATTTCAATGCATCACCTGGTTCGTAGCTGATTGTAATGTTTATCTGTATTTCTGTCTGTTCATAATATGTTTGTACATGCCTTGCGCAAATTCAATGTTGTTTCCAAAGCTGCATTTCTACCTCAAAACGCGTTGTATATTTTGATCCACGAGTCCCACTGACCAAATGAATAGATACATTTTATAACAGGCAATAAATGCTTCACTATTGATCAATAAAGCGCTTTTGTAATAAGCTGTTTAATTAGTTATTTCAATTATAAAAAATTGTTATCAGAATTTTTATTTATATATTACAACTAGCTGTGCCCCGCGGTTTCACTCGCATTGCTCCTGTTAGTCTTAGCGTGATGATATTATATAGCCTATAGGCTATCTAACACCGAAATAATTTTTGAAATAGGACCAGTAAGTAGCTTCTGAGATTAGCACGTTCAAACAAACAAACAAACTCTTCAGCTTTATAACATTAGTATAGATTTTATACGGTAGGTACATATAGTTTTTTCATATTTTTAGAATACATATTAAGCATATAAGATATATCGCATATATGTTTAATTCTTGAATAGCATATCACAATAAACGTTATAAAGTAATTTCAAGCAAAAGAGCTGTAGTTCTGATATAAATTAAAATCTCATTTACTATGTAAATAGATCTCGCGATTATATTAAATGGAATCGTCGAGTGGATCTCCGAGTAATCTCTTCATTTATCGGTAAACTTTACATTGATAATAATAATTAAACTGCTTCATAAAAGTGCATAATATGTAGTGACATAATAGAGATAATAACTACTTATAAATGTTTTCGAACTATCTGGCCTGATATACTGCCAATTTTACATTTGTTTCTTTCAATTGTGTTTGTTGGTCAATGTATAATACATGATTTCTTAGAACGGTTTATAATAACATTTCATTATGTTAATCCTGCAATAGGTATTTTTTTACGCAAAGTTATGTGTGTTGTAAATATATACAAAACAACATCATTTATATTTATATATAACGTGTTTTTATTGAATAAGTGAAACATCTATCAAAACGTAAAAGAATTATTTCTCAATAGTAAAGAAGATACGATAATACTACAGATGGTAGAAGAAGCTGCTACTGCATATTATTCTATCATTGAAATTATTAATAACTCCATCCGAGTATACCTATCGCATTCTCTTTTGAGCTAGAAAACCTATATAAACATTTGTTTTTTATTCAAAAACAATATAAACCTATATAACAATATGTTTATATAGGTTTTCGTCAAACTTTATAAAAGTAATGACGCAATTAAATAAATTTCATCCAACTGAGGGAAAATGAATATCACAGCATCAGTTATATTTTCAGTTATAGAGATCAAGTGACCCGTTCCTCTACTTCACGTCACTGTTTTTGAAAAAATGCCTCTCTGAAAATACAAGCTCGTCAACACGGGGTTAAAATGTAACAGAGCGTACTCGTAACACTGTAAGTTCATTGAATTTTATTTAATTGTATTCGTATTAGTCCGTTTTTACAGTTTTATAATTTACGGACCTTTATTTTGATCTTTATTTTTCAGTGTAAGTGAGTATTTCATGAAAGTTAAATAATTATTGGGTCAAAAAAGGCATTTATTTTCCAATTATTCTGATTCTGGTTCTTCCTCAAGTTCCTAGAACTAATTTATTTTATCGTTGTACAACAGAAAAGTTGACCTGTGAAATGTGAATTCGTAGAAACTATTGTGTACCTATTGTACATCGCTTGTAGAATTTTAAAAACGCTCTCGGTTAAGGGAAATTATATGAAAATTATTCTATTAGAATTGTAATGCACTATGCAATAAGGCATATGTTGAATATATTTACAAAAATATCGTAGGACACTACACTGTAACTATACCGGACCCAAATCTGGATTGTAGCGTAGCAATGTCAATATCATTCGTTTAGTTTACAACAAAATATTAGAGTTCCATAACTTGACATTGGCAGAATCCGTCCCCACTGGGATCGGGAATTGCCATTAAAGAAAGAGAAGAAGAAGAAGAAATATTAGAGTTAATAAACAGAATCTCTTATTATGTTGGCATAAATATAGGTGGGTAGATATGAATGACATGGAGTGTCCACTCCAACGTCCGTTCTACGCTATTTTTATTGATTTGTATACTTTACTATAATTATGTTCTTTCGAAGAATATTCACATATTGACAATTAACATAATTACGCTTAGTGTTAATTAAACTGCTAGCAGCATTGTTCTGCTAAAATGTCTAATTGATAGTGTATTAAAGTTTTGTACACATTTAGCAAGTTACGCTATTCTGACGTCAATCTCTGGCTTTCAAACTGTTAACATTTTTTCCCGAACTATTTATTCAATTTCTATTAAATTATATTATTAAGCTCCTATATTTGATCAAGATCAAGAGATTCCTCTAATAGTCTAGTGTTAATAAACTGGTAATGTATGTATGAATATTAGTGATTTATCGTCATTTGACATAATATAAATTATAATCTTATTAATTAATAGTAGCCACTAATATAGATTATAGTATAATATTATAATGTACATATTAATAATAATTACTCTACTCTCTCTACTACTCTTCATTTTTTTATATCATAGTTATAAGATGTTACAAGTGACTCTTTCATAATATTATATGATATAAATTGACTGACTTTCAATTTATTTTATAATTTGCGGTTTATATGTTTTAGGAGAGTATTTCAAAAAGAAATCAGAACATCTAAGTTCACGAAAAATATAACAAACATTTTAAAACTACAGTTCATAAGTCACAAAACAGGGAAGAAAAAAATGTTTAAATATGCTTAAATAAAGTTTATGTATATCTTCATTATTTTCAAATAATATTTTCATTGCTATATAACTAAATTTAAAACAAATGCAAAAGACATTCATGATTATTTTAATTCATTTAAAAGCTACGTAGTTCATTGACAAAGAATAAAAATAGAAAGGAGTTCTATTTGTGTTGAATGCAAAATGCAATGGTTCTCATAATATTGGACTAATAGTTAATACTACCATTGACCCCTATTTGACTTCATTCAACTGGATTGAGGATAACAACGGATTAGGATAATGGTTTTCAGGATGAGAAATAAACTCATAAGAATAGTATGTTTGTATGCTACACATTGATAAATAAAACCTTTAATTATAAAAGATTTTAAAGAGGTTTAAAAATAATTAATTAAAAAGCTTTGTTTTGGATTTAATCTTTGTCAAGCAATAGCGACATCTATTGATCGTACGGTTCTGTTTAAAAAAATGTTTTCTTCAGTCCATAACAAAAAGGTTATTTTTTGTATAAAAGTTTGGAAGTTGGTAATAAATTAATTAAGTTCTCTATAAATCCTAATAGTATTTTGTGCTGCATTAAAGCAAGTAAAAATATTATTGATCCACTAAAATAAAAATGATAATACTAACATTTAACGTGTGCTAGATATGTTAAAATATTATCAGTAGGTACTTTATATTATTATAGTACCAAGTTCAAATTTCCCACAAACGCGTTATAAAGTGTCTAACTGTAATAAATATTCGGCCACAAAAGCCACTTTTAAAATAGTGACATCACAGTATATACTGTTTGTCCCGGTTCAACTCAAGCAAAGTCAGAGCTAGCATCTATAGTCAAATAAACGAAACTTGCAAGTTGAAAATGCAGTTAATTTACTAGAATAGAAATTCATTCAAAAACTTTTCTTTTATCAGTCTAGAAATAAACTTAGTTAAATTGATTTGTCTCTTTACACCAATAAGAACATTCCCTTTGAAACACTTTTCGCCTATTATGACACAAAACAATTTATTTTGTAAATTCTACTTTAAAATATTTAATACTTTTGTATAATGCATAATACATACGATCCAAAATGATTAAACTTTATTGTTTGTATGTTCCATCAACAATTTTTAGTTGTAGTAGTAATGGAACTTTGTAGTAACCCGCTACGAACACGAGCTACGAGCTACGAGCTACGAGTATTTATTTATAGAAATATCTTCACATAAACTTAATATTTACTCAATAATGTTTAATTAAATCGTGTTATTAAAGTCTTACCTTTTCAAAAATCATCTGACTATTCATGTATACGTAAAATTTACAGCCACGTTACGTCCTTCTCACCGAACACATAACGAGTTTTTCACATAAAACCTTTCAGATTAAGTATAAGCGTTAGACGATTCCACAAATAGAACCGCGGTAAAGTTTCAATAAACTTTGTCCAAGTAAAACACTGGAAATTAATCTGTAGCTCGTTCCACAAAACAAACGAAAAGTGTACTCGTTGAAGTTGCGAAGTTCGCTGCGCTAGCGACACAGGCCCGACGCGCGTTCGGTTCCGCACTGGGAATGTTTGCCGTGAGCGCGTCTGAGTGCCGCTCGAGCGAAGCGATGTGGACGCGATCCATGCGCGAAGCACTTTGTAGGAGGAGTCGCGGGCAAAACCACGCCTACCAAGGAGCTACACATTTCTTTTTCAATATGTGTAATTCAATTTCGCTTATGTCTTCGCTGGGAAAGTTGATGCCCCGTTGTCGTTCAACACAATGTTTTTTATGTAAAGTGTAATGTAGTTCGTGAAGCGAGTCGACCCGCGAAACTACACCGTGTGATTTTCCTGTTCCCCTTTTAGCAATTTCACGTGCTGTTGCTCATATCTTGTTCTATGGTTGAATTAAATTGGGCGCTGGGAACTTTATAATACAATTGATTCGGTAAACACTGAACAATTTAAACTTTTCACTGATATGTTGAAAACTATTATTCACAATTAAACATTGTATTCAACAATGGTCTGTTCCTAAATTATTTATGCATAATACACAAAATAAAGCATCTATAAATCTTATCCAACAACCTGCAACTTGTGGCCACAGTGACTACGGAATATTCCACTACAGCGGTTCTAAAGGAATTTACTAAATTATAACAGTAAATTAAACGCTAGTTTCATTTGCGTTACAAAGTGAATAATGTTTTGGTATCTTAGCTCTGTCACCACTAAAGTTACTACGGTTCAAAATTAATACAGTGCCATAAGCCAGCGAAACACCGTTACGCCCTCTAGACGTCTATTTCCCAGTCTCAAATTTACAGATTTCACTTATTGAATTTAAAACCTTATCATTTACAAAATAGAGTATACAGTTTGTGTCTTATTTTACACGTGAATTTGCTTTTACTAAAACATTTTAATGATTATTAAGTGTGTACTTACTTGTTTATTGTCACACGTAACAAGATCTCGAGGAAAGCTAGCATACATAAATTTAAGGATAGTGTTGACACGTCAATAGAGTAAGCTATAATATAATGTAACGTGTATCCACAAAATTAATAAAGTGTGGAATTCGCAAACTCGTCGTACATTATAGATACTTAGCTTACTTTTACGAGCGCGGAAATGAAAGTTAATCCCGCATCAAACAAAAATAGCACGTTGGCTCTGCATTGTTTAAAACTAGCTCGCTCTTTAAGCTAACGTTTTAAACTCTACAAAAAATACGGAAACACTTTAACGGGTGAAGTTTTTCGTTTAGCCATAAGAGCGTAAGTCTATTGTAATCCGGATAGGTTGGCTACGCTAGACCGCTCGGAGTTAAAGAAAGCAAAAGGAGGCCGATCGCGCGACTCCTCCCAAGGGTCTCGTTTCACTCGAAGCGATTTTCGCGGCTCGTTCTTATTATTAAGTCAACTCTTGCGGGATTCGAAACTAAGGCTCTAGCGCTTCGTCAATTTTAGCAACGTTCGAAGAAATAAATTGCCACTGTAATAAATACCAATCCATTGCATTATAAACGTCGATTTTATCAGTAATTGGATTTGTTGTAAAACTAAAGATCTCTTCAAAATGTGTCTGAAGGTAAAAGACAGCAATTCACAACGATTTATATCCTATAATACGAATATACAATGTTGGAAATTTTAATGAACTGACATGATTAACATTTAGAAATAATAACAAATGAGCGTAATATATTCGAATCATATTTATGCAATTATATTATTTGATCGAATTGCACGAGCGTATTACGTAATTTGCTAACAGCAAATTCTAAAAATCAAATTAACGTACTGACCAAGCAGTAGGACAGAATTAATATACATGAAAGATAATTAGCGCAAATCAAACTCACCGACATTAATTATAGCAAAATGGCAAACAATCGTTTAATTACCCACCGGCATGGAAACCACCAAATTAAGCGGCAACAAACTCCCGTTCGTGATTATTGTTCATTTTAAAACCGAACCAACACCAATATTTATTTTCAAGAATCTGATATAAATGTCATTATTGCCGCAATTGAACAACATGTACATTTCGATGTCAATATACAATTACCATTTTATTTAATCTATTTGTTACCAGTAGTTGTGGTTCTCTCAATACATTAGAACTAAGAAATGTATTGAGGCATATTGATAAGAGTCTAAAATTTATTCTTTTCGTATCCATATTGAACAAACATATTTACTACCAGCTATAACGACTAAGAAATTTTCCGAATATCTATCGTTGGGAGAAAGAATACTGCAAGTGAATCCAGACATAGATATACTTGTATGGGAGATGTGGTCCTGCGCAGTAAACTAGCTTTTGCAAAGTGTTAGAATGTCACGTCATAATGTCATCAAATATTCTGAAATATGATAAAATTGTCAGCTTATTCAGTCAAATCAATCTATACAGTCGATTTGTAGAAATATTTTATTCTTAAATAGTTTTCGAGAAATTTAGTAAAGCCATTATAAATTTAAACTACACGGGAGGTCAAAACCAACTGAAAATATTTTAAATTGACTCCGAAATTCAAAGTACCATACAAGAAGAAAGCAATCTATTATGGATGTAATTTGAATCCAATTACGCACATCTCGCGTGTGTTGCTCTTGTTCAATTTTAGATACATTTCAGTTTTCATTTTCATTTCATTCATCTAAGTCTGTAACTGTGGTGTTTATATTTTTGGCGGAGTACGACGCAGAAATGGCAAAAAAAATATATTTTTTTGTTCTTTTGTCTTGCCAATTGGATCGTCTTGCAGTCTCTATTTTTCAGTATATATAATAATTTATGTATCACAGTGTTCGTTCAGTTCAGTGAATCTCCGTTAACTCAAATTTGTTGTTTTTTTTTTCAGAAAATATCAAGCAGATCTTGCGGCATATCCAAGAACCAAAAGTTGGACGACGTCGACATGTGACATCCACAAACGCGCACTTGGCCAGCGTAGAGGATTACGACCTTCAAGAGCTGTGTCCTTGCAATGGGAACAAAACTAAAACGAATGATGATAAATATTATACATAATAATTACTTAGCTATGTAGTTTAATTTCGATCGCTAAAATTTTACCACGCACATATTATTGTCTTAAATAAAAGAATAAAACAAAAATTGAAAAAGCATATTAAATCAAGTGTGTTTTCGTTTTGTAATAAAATTCACACAGGAATTCGAAATGTTTCACTTTTGCAACGTATCATATCACAGCTGCTCTTTTTTCATTTATAACAAGTTATTGTTTATTTTCCTTGTTAATTTTACTCTTGTTACGTATATTATCTGCTGAACAAATTGGGAAATTCAAGAAGAGCCAAACAGTTTTTGTTTCCAACTTCCTATATTATTAGTTTTCAACTTAACAAGTTTAGAAATTTCGGGCTTGCTTTGGTACGTCCAAATTAGCTGATGTTAGATCGGATATTGTTTCTGCTTTTTGTTCACTCAACCTCTTTACTAATTTAAAGTTTTAACAGGGTTTTCATTAGCTTTAATTTGATTCCTATTTTAGAAGTGTCAACGAGTGTGTAAAATGAGTTTAGTGTTTACTGTGTTTTGATTAATGATTTATTAATGTAGAATTTTCAAAGCATGTTAGTAATTAGGTACCAGTTATATATCTATATAAGATAGAATCTAGAAACTATTTTCAACTATAATCATCACTCATTTTACTTTTTTTAAAAATTGTACAAACAATTTTAATGTTCTCTAATTTGTTGTTTTCTTGATAAAAATATAGAAAATAAATCTGAACTGGAACACAAAGAATTGAATGTTTGGTAGTTATAGGTATCAATTTTATAAGTAACTAGCTTTCCACCC
>CAJQZM010031485.1:0-23022 GCA_907164665.1 Colias nastes | reverse complement strand
ATTTATAGGGAATCATTACCTCCTATTTATAGGGAATCAATACCTCCAATTCAAAGGAAGTCCCTACCTCCTATTCAAAGGAAGTCCCTACCTCCTATTTAAAGGAAGTCCGTACTTCCAATTTAATGGAAGTCCATCTCTTTAATTTCCAATAGAATGAAATTCGAAACGAGTTTACACGTCGTCGTCGTCCTTTCAGCCATGGAACGTCCACTGCTGGACGGCCTGCATCCAGTGACTCCCAGCCACTCGAACCAGGTCGTCTGTCCATCTTGTGGGAGGTCGTCCCACGCTTCGCCGCCCAATTTACATGTAATGTCATAATAATATAAAATTATAACAATGACGGTTGTGAGTCCAAAATACTTTGTCACATCTTGGTAATTACTACAAGTTACCACTTGTATTTATATTGTGGCTAAATGTTATGCATTAAACAAACATGGATATATCAATTTACCTAATCTATTTATAGTCTAACGACATTTTAAATATTTATTTCTAATTTCTAATTTTAATGAAATTGATTAAAGATATAAATCCTTACAGTAGTATATGTAGGTTGGTCGATGCTGTTCACGATAAGTAGCAGTCGTGAAAACGTTAAGACACTTAAATAGTTTGCCACTTGAATAATATAATAAAACTAGGTGTGGCTAACACACAGTATTTAGTGTATGCATTTTTTATCATATTATGTATACATTACTCAAACAAGTATATTTAAATATTTTATTTCATATTTATATTCGCATTTAAACGAGTCGCGGTATAAGCGTTGTATGCGTTCTGCGACTAAAATATTCATTAATGTGCGGGTAGTTCTAAAATGTTTCAATACAGTTTAATCCTGTTTAAATTTAAAATCGTTCGTTATTATTCCTTGAATGCAGGTCTATTTGTTTTATCAGTATTTATTGTTTAATTTCTTATAAGTGTATTATGAATTCGGTGTGTACATAGTAAGTTTATACATATATTTCCTCCTTCCGAGTGGAACAAATAAGCGCAATTAAATAGTGAGTGAGTAATTATTTTCCAACAACCTAAACAAGGTACTGTACATTAAATATCTATTATCTCAGAAGCAACTAAACTAGGTTTCCTCAATGTGAGATATATACCGAATAATTAACTCAAAATAACAAGAAGTTTAACCTTTCCTGATTACATTATATTATTCTCACATGATGTCTTGAAAATAAATTACCTACTTAAATTCAAATAAATTATTCAAACCAAAATAACCGCGTATTCTAATTACTAGATTAATATTCGACAGCTTTTTATTTTTATTTTGTCGTTCTATTTTAACTAGTGAAAGATTTCGGATTAGATTGAAATTGCATTTGTATTTAATATGAACCAACGGACGTAACAGTTATTCTGTGGTCTTTAACATTTTAAAATGAATTCTGGTATGTTATATGACACTTCATACCCTCTCTCTTTTTTATTAAATTTCTTAAAACTTTTTATTGCACGCGTATTCTTTATATAACACTGACCTTTTACCTCGTCGCCACTTGTACTGTACTTACAGTACGTATAGATGTAGAATTGCACTGGCTCACTACTACACTCAATAGTGCGGGAACACGTCCATTCCAATCCGGTATCGGCCGTCGACTGACAAATGACAGCTAATGACAGCTATGAGCTATCCCCACCACTGGTGTACGTGAGACAATGTATATATCTATTTCATAGATACACTACAATTAGGAAAATAGGTGCGTAGCGCAAAAAGGTGTGCATTCTTCTTTTAAATGACTTGTTCTACACAGGTAACGTAAGTTAATAACATAAGGACATTTGTCCCTAAAAAAGGGTTCCAAACAAGATTTGTGAGGGGATTGATGTTGAGTTGGTTATCATTATATTAATGTCAAAATATTATTGTTTCAAGGAAAAGCCCATATAGGTACTATATTCCCGCTCTTCCGATCAACTAATCTAGACTTCTAAAATTTTCACTTCTTATCACGGATGTTCTGTAATTCACTGCTGTATTTATTGCATGCAAGTATAAAGGTATTATGAAATACATTATGTAAAGTTAAGTATATGTTATTATGAAATACGTAATTTAAGGCAAGGTTGGCACTTTCAAATTCTTAACGATATTCTTAAAACCGTCAAACATACTTTATATGCAAATTGAAATATTCTTGAAGCTCCAAGTTCTTCTCTGGCCACACACAGGAGGGAGTTGTAGCGATGGATGCTCTCTTTGGCTTTTTGGCACGTTTTCATAACCCCAATATCATTCAGTTAGCTTTCAGATGCTAATTTTGTTTTCACTGTGATACTATAATATTTACTAATATTGACTCGCTGTTGCTATTGTAAACAAGACGTTGACACCATTTAGTAGAACTAAAGGTAAAAGGATTTTAACTATACTTTAGCGGGTTTAACCAACATCATGATACCGTTGTTTATGTATAATTAAAATAATATCGTGCATAGTTTACCTTGTGTATTTTACTAATCGATATGAGTCGACTTTAATAACTTCTTATATTATTTAATCATAGTAAAAAGAAAAAAATTGTACAGATGCGCTGAAAATCAATCAATTTAAGTGACCTCCTGGTGCGGTGTTTCCAAATGGTTACAATTTTAGAAGAGAACATTCCTATACTTACTTTAAAGATCAGTAACATACCCGTATTGTCTCTGGCATTGTGGGTGCATTTGGGTGACGTTGAGCTCTTACCATCAGGTGACGCGTCCACTCTGTTGCCTACTCTTGCGTAAAATATTAAGCTTGGTGAATTTAGTCTGTGTAATATCAATTTATAATATGTACCTACATCAAACGTAATATGCGTAAATTGTAATTCCAACAGTCATCGCAGTTGACAATCTAATTATTGATTCGGAACGTTTGTAAAACCATGTTGTTTAAGCGAAATGAAAATATTATTTGACATCGAATACACATTACTGAGCATTATTTTAGTTCAGAACAGCTAAAACAACGGAAGCAATTACAGGATAATTATAATATTTTGATTCGTATTATATTAACGTAGTCCGCAATTCCTAAATTTGATTATAATGGGAACAATACAATTGTAAACAAAGCGATGGAATATATTTAATAAAAATATATTTTTACACTGCCTCTTATGTACACATAAAATTTGGCTGATGGATATTAAAAGAGACTAGCTAACTGCGCAGGACAATTTTATTGCACAATTTTGTAAGCAACAAGTGCACTCTATTCCATTACTCGCATAGTTTAACGAAGATTGGTTGTTGTATAGCGAACCCCTTAGTTGGCAACATGGAACAATACATAAAAATTGGCATATTTTCGTTTGGTTCAGAAAATTCGTGTTTTTCCCAAAGACCTTTGTGACAGCCAATTTCCAAAAGCGGTATAAGGATTATTTTTCACGCATATACATTTTGCTCTACATGGTTCATATATCTGTCATTTTCGTGTAATATACTAAATTTTAGTAGGAAAACCCGCACAGTGCCTTATCTATTTTGTAGTTCTGTACATGATTGGGAAGCTGAAATATAATATATGGAGACAACAGCTGTCAATTTTGGGCAAATACGCATGTGGCTTGTTAGAGGGGGAGTAGGATCTCTATTCCTCGCATTAGTTCTATCTCAATGAGCTGCACTTGCCTTGAACAGTTGAATACAGTTAAACTAGATTGTTTTGTGACACAAACTAGAATAATATTGTTGGAAACTTAATCAATTTTGAATAATTGAACTGTACCGAACATCGTGCTTCAGTAATTGAATAAGTTCACGCATATTGTCGATATTTCAACTTAATTTCATTTATTTATTTAAAACTAATTGATTGCAAGCGTAGATTGTTGTTTTTTCTGGTAATATTCATAGAATTAAGATATTGCTAATATAAACAGTAATTAGAGTTTTTTTAAGTTTAAATTTGAGCACGTATGTAAAATTAACTCTACATAAGATATAAAAAAATTAGTAAATTAAATCGAAGTGCTCGAATACAATTAACTTGAAATCATACAATTAAAATTCCATCATATTGATATCATAATAACAGGATAATAGTTAAAATATACGAACGTAGGTAACAACGTAGATAAGAATAAATAACAAAATAAAAGAATAACTATACTGTCTATGGAATAATAGAACATATAATATTATATCGATACAAAAATGGTATATAACAAATTGCCTAATTTCTCGTAACGTGTGCGAAAATTAGGTACAAGCTGTTCTAATTGGCCGTTATACACTAAATGTTTCTGAAGCCGGGAACTTTATTAAAAGGTTTAATCTAGTAGATGACTAAATTATAATAGAGAATCTGCCCGGATTTTTAATGAAATCTTGATAAAATATGTGCGAGTGAACTTTCTACTGTTTAATTTTAATAAAATCTTGATAAAATGTGGGAGTTAATCAAGAATACACTATAACTAGTGGTACAAGATTGGTTGTTCTAAATTTTATTTTTATTGTCAAATTTGTCTGTATTTTTATTGTCAAATTTGTCTGTCACGACTATGAAATTTTAGTACAAAATATACACATAGAAATCCAATATAGATGGCAATGCTTTGAGTGTGACGCCCGGGGCTCTAGATGGGGCTTTTAACAGGTAATTGCGTTAATATATTCGACATACGACACCTACAAAATTAGATAAGCTTGCACTCTTCGGGTCGTATATAGCGATATATTTGAAGGCGAATTATTAATTACTTAAGGCCTTTGAGAACGATACGTGATATTCGCCCGCGAACAGGAAAATTGGCTGATATTTTTGTTTATCTGTTCTCAATAATTATGTTTTTGTAAATTTCAAATTTATAGAATAAATGCAGTGAGAATCACGCTCGGGTCTGCAACAGCCACTTTCATTTAGATCTCTGTATAATAATAATAATAAAATATAACTTTATTTGTCTCATCACAACATTAGGTAAATAGATACATTGCTTGCAAATACATAGTGAGTGAGCTTATCAACTAGTGTTGTGAGAGACTGGTGCCTGAAATAGGTTTCGAGGAACCTGGAGTACAAGTCACCAGCCCCTCCCGCGTACCAATAACAAACTACAAGAATAATTATTAGGTGATGGTGCAAACGATCATAAATGATGCATCTTAGACCTTAGTGATAAAAGACTAAATAACTAAAATTACACTATGTATTGTATAGCCTACTGCTATACTACAGTTAATTAACAGAAGTAGGTAAGAAAAGTTATACCTTATAAAATAAAATAAAAATACAATGAAAGCAAATCAACTCATGTGAATTTGATCACGATTTGATCCTTATGTGTATGTATGTAATGTGTATGTATGAAGTGTGAATGTATATAAAGTGTGTGTATGTAATGTTGCAAGTATGTAATGTGTATGTATTTAATGTGTATATGTGTATTTGTGAGTGTGCGAATGTGTATGTATTTGGGTGAAATTGTAGTTGGAGACATTATGGGTGAAAGTATACAAAGTAGTAAAGTCTGGGAGAAAAGTATAAAATATTACGTCAGTGGAGATAGCAGATTTTCAGTTTCTTCGTATGTTAAGGACTTAAGGTAATTAGTGACAGTTTTTTTACAGTTAGTTTTATTTTGTATATAAATGTTAAATAGATTGTTAAAATTGTTGTATAAAAATGGACCAAGATAGCAGAAGAAGCGGTGAGAATGGAAAGTGTTGAAAGATACGGTTTGACATACGTTGTACTTGCGGCGTTTTTTGTTATAGAGATCAGGATCGAAATTTAGTTGGGAATGTTTCTTCAAAATCACTTGTAGTATAAATGATTGTCTGATAGATAAAACATCCCACATTTTGAAAAGGTTAGCAGTAGGGAATCGGTAGGGAAGACCAGCACCTACCTTTAGTATAACACGTTGGGCCCTTTCCACTTCAATCAAATGAGTTTTCGCACTACCACCCCAAGTTAGTATACAATAGTTTATTATCGACTGTACTAGTGCAAAATATACCATTTTAATAGTGTTACGATCAGAAATATTTCTTAAGCTTTTAAAAATATAGATTAATTTTCGCATCCTACAAATAAGAGAGTCTATGTGGCACCTAAAAGTGAGACATTGGTCGATCATAACACCAAGATATTTTATATTATCAGCTCTTTGAAGTGATAAACATTGGCAGGTTAATGAAATGTGGTCGCAAGTATGAGCTGTAATGGATAGTAGAGGTGATGGTAAAAGGTGAGTTTTGTGGGCAAATGCAATATATTTAGTCTTGTTCACATTCAGGGTAAGCAAATTAATTGTAAGCCAATCGTAGACCCTGTCAAAGCCAGCTTGTGCAGTTTTAAAAAGATTGTCCCAAGTGACGTCGGTAAAGAAAAGAGCGGTGTCATCTGCGAACGTAAAAATTTTACCCCCAGTTAGGTTTAAACTACACAAATCGTTAATGTATATTAAGAAGAGCGTAGGGCCGATTATACTGCCTTGGGGTACGCCATAATTGACCGGTAACTTGTCGCTTACCGTCTGATCTATCCTAACCCTTTGAAACCTGTCACTCAGATAATTTTTCATGAATTTTAAGGGGACTCCTCTAACACCAATATATTCCAGCTTATTGAGCAATCGGGGGATAGAAACTGTGTCGAAAGCCTTGGCCAAATCTAGGAAAATTGCTAAACATTTACGCCTGGCATCTAAATTGTTGATTATATTATCTACAAGTTCATGAACAGCATCATTGGTATTCTTACCATGTCTAAATCCAAATTGATTTGTAGAGAGTAGATTATTTGACTCTAGAAAATTTACTAGCCGTTTATTGACAACGCGCTCTAATATTTTTGATAAAGTTGGCAATATTGAAATTGGCCTATAGTTATCGACACAGCTTCTATCTCCATTCTTGTGTACAGGGGTGATAAAAGCTACTTTAAAAGCATTTGGAAACAATCCTGTATCCATTGCTAGGTTACATATGTAGGTAATTGGAGGGACGAGGATATCAATGTATCTCTTGATAATTTTAGCAGTAATCAAGTCACTGCCAGCGGCAGGACTGTCCTTAAGATTTTTTATTATTAGTGAGATCTCATCTTCACTCGCAGGAAGTAGTACTAATGAATTGAGAGGTGATGAATTTGAAGCGAGTGTATGGTGAGAGGCGCATAGTTGATTAGAGGAAAGAATTTTTTGTGCTAAGTTAGATCCGATGTTTGCAAAGAAATTATTTATATTATTAAGACAGCTTTTTGGATCGTTAGATGTAATCAAATTTGAAGAACTATGTTTTTGTTTATCATAGTTAGTAATATTTTTAACCGCCCTCCACAGACTTTTACTATTACCCCTAGCATTAAGAATTTCCTTTTTATTATATTCTCTTTTAGCTTTTTTTAATAATGAATTGCAAAAATTCCTATAGCGCTTAAAAGTGATTTTAATAATTTCATCATTTTGGTTACGTTTAAATTTTTTATAAAGGTTGTCCCTGTTCCTCATCACACGCAAAAGGGCATTGGTAATCCACGGTTTGACAATCCTTTGTCTGGACGGAATTGAGATTAAACTTGTGTTAGCTTTTATATTGCGATGGAGAATTGATACCAAACGATCAGTCGCTATATTGACATCAGTAGAATCGAAAATTGATTGAAAGTTAATTTTATTAAGTTCTTTATCAAGGCCACGAAAGTTTATACGGGATGATTTTTTGTTGGATATCAGTACTTCATGATTGTATGCTAAAGAAATGGCTACACATTCGTGGTCTGTGATGGAAGACTCGATCACAAAACATTTAGCCTTTAAAGTCGTTTTAATCATCGCATGATCTAAGCACGTCTTCCCATGGGTAGGAAGAGTATGACTCGGTAAAATACAATGAGTTGCCAAAATATTCAGGTAGTCGTAGGCTCGTTTGTCGTTAGTGTTAGGAACGATATCAATATTTATGTCACCGCAAATAATTATATTCTTAAAGCAACTAAGTTCCCCAAGAGTTCTATCCAATGAGTTTAAGAAATTTGTAGTGTTACTATAACTTGGCGGACGGTATATAGCAAGGCTACAAGTAAGAGAGTTTATTTTTAATAAGATATATATCTGTGTCCAAGAGATAGCGCATTGGCTAGTAATTGAACCGCGGACGTCTTTGATATATCGGCTCTTTTATCGGATTGGACGGACGCAATAACAGACCGTTGATTGCTTCCAAGTGGACTTGGGAGATTGATTATTTTCTCGTTACATCTCCGGTGTCTTGTGGCATTGTTTTCTCCCCGACATTTTCGCCTATTCCCTTAGTTTTAACGCAATGATGGATGGGTTTGGTGACAAGCATTCTCGCAGTTGTGCCGTTACAGATACAAATACAAAATAAAAAAAAATCTTGTGTACGGTCATAATAAAGATTTATATTTTAATGTTAAATTAACTTTATCTTAGAATATACAGTTGCAAAAACAACAAAATATGAATACTGACAAAGTTAACCGTATGCTGCTAGCCAAAGCTCATAAATAAACAGAAAACTGGATGCCTCGTTGAAAAGTTGTGTAAAAAACTCACAAACGGAAAATTTATGGTCACGAATTCAGACGTGTTTTAATTGACCGAAACGCTACCCTGTGAAACAACCAAAATAATGTATTTTTTTAATTGTATTTCTCCGTGTAATTGTATTTCAAATAATTTATGGTAACAATGAGTCGATATTTTATTATATTTACGTGTACGGTGTAACAAATCTATACTAATATTATAAAGCTGAAGAGTTTGTTTGTTTGTTTGTTTGTTTGAACGCGCTAATCTCGGGAACTACTAGTCCGATTTGAAAAATTCTTTCGGTGTTATATAGCCCATTTATCGAGGAAGGTTAATAGGCTATATATCATTACGCTACGACCAACAGGAGTGGAGCCACGGGGGTGAAACCGCGCGGAGCAGCTAGTCTATAATAATATAAAGCTAAAGAGTTTGTTTGTTTGTTTGTTTGGTTGAACGCGCTAATCTCGGGAACTACTGGTCCGATTTGAAAAATTCTTTCGGTGTTAGATAGCTCATTTATCGAGGAAGGCTATAGGCTATATATCATCACGCTACGACCAACGGGAGAGGAGTCACGGGGGTGAAACCGCAGCTAGTCTAAGATATAAGCAGACTGTAAAATTTGAAATGTATATTTTGACTCTATGCAAAGCAATATTATGTTTAGTATTGAATATTTTTATTAATACATTTTCTTATATAATAATTACATAATCATGTACGAATGAGGCTTTTTTTCACATTTATTTATTTTCATGGATGTCTATTTTGTGTTCTTTAACAAAGATAACATTGTCTGACGCTCCAAAGATTACACAACCCATTGCGTAATTACATTGAATTTGTAAAACACAATGCAGTAGCTATATGAATATATTACGAATAAATTTAAAAGTTTTGTATTTGTTTGTGAACAGCGGCAAACAAATTTGCATACATCGCGCACATGCGTGTACTTGAGAAGTGTTAAACCGAACTTGTTCGTATAATGAAGATGAGCGAAGATGTTTCGTAATCCGTCTTACCTCCGCGGAAACTTGGAAACCACAGCCAAGTGGCTGCGTTTCGACTTCTTGCCTACTAACCCTCGTTTGCTTCCAATATTGGAAACTTGATCAGTTAATGCATCGATCGTATTTTATTTTAAATATATATCATTTATATGTCATTTATATCATTTATATTATGTAGATTTTAAACTAGACTAAAGCTTCCTAATTACATAGGTTCTTTTATTCATAGTTAATGGATGTTTTACAAGCTTACACCCATTGAGTGCGTTAAATACTACTAATACGGTGGTTATTTTCCCCTGCTAAATAGAATTGTGATTTATTACAGATCATCACAAAAAGAAACGAATAAAATATGAAATAAATTATACACCACATTAAGCTTTAACGGACGCCATCAATCCTTCCTTATTTTGCTCTTTAATTTCTTGAAATATTATAAATATTAAGGTATGGTAGGGAATATAATATTTCCATCGAAAACAGAAATGTTTTTTATATAATCTGACCCATTTTCTAAACATAATTATTTTAAATAGTTGGCTTGTGTTTCCTATAAATGAAAGACTTTTTAAGTGTTCAATATATATATACAACACATAAATACAACTTATATTAATATGTAATATATTTACTACAAAAAGCAATGGGACATGGTTAATTTAGCTTACACACGTTTTTACAATCTGTTAGTTATATTATATTATCTGTAATGTAGATTTAGAACCTAAATGAAGTCATCATCAATGTTATAAACTTTCAAATCATAATCATAAATGGCCTTAAACATGTACTAAATAAAACTAGATAAATATTTACAATAAAAGTATTGTATATAACCATTTATATTATTACATTATCATTTATCACATTTATGGTTTATTTACCAAAAAGCTAAATCATTTCTCAATGAGGACTCGTATTTGTGGAACATTTTCACTAAATAATCTAAATAAATAAAACATTATTGACACAATAAACTTATATCACAGTATTATGTATGGTATCAAACATATTTACATTTACGCTAATATTTAACATCGATATAAATATTTTATTATATTTAGATAAATAATAAATATTATATATTCGAATATTATGGAGTAAATTTAATAACATGCTCGATTTACTAACTATGTTGATTCTGTTTATAACACGTATAATACAATTTAACTTTATAGATTTTTGGTACAGCCGTTACTTTTCAGATCTTCAAAGTATTTATTTGGTGTTTTTTTTTTTACTTTATTGGCGAAGTGGCAAATATTTGTTGCTGGAACAGAATGTGTCGACGTATGTCAAGACATTCCGGTAAATCCTTCTTTTAAAGTTTGTCTTTTCTTAACAACAATAAAATTTATAGATTACTTTTTAACATCGTAATATGATTATATGTTTTTAATTTGTTTATCTATGTTGTATATTCAAGTATAGCTAATTTATACTTTGTTGTAAGTTATTTTAAGACTATGTTATTAACATTTTGTAATTGTAACGTTCACTGTTCTTGAAACAATTTAAATCCATAAAGTTGTAGCTTGTTTATCTAGTTAAGATTTCAAAAGAAAAACTTTTAATTGCTATATCGTCTTTATATTTTCTAAATGTTTAAAGCGTATAAAACGGAACACATCTTAGTATTTTCTATTAGGTACATAATATAAGAAATAATAATAATTTAACTTTAGTATAAACTTACTTCAGAAATATTATAGTAACACATAAAAATAAACAATAAGTGATCGATTTCATGCTAACTACTGTATGACGTGCATTGTTAACTGCTTCTAAATTAGCAATTACTTTCCGAACTTTATTACTGACATTTTGTTTTTCTAAATTGTTTGTTGAATAGTAGGTTTTATTCTTAGAAAAAGAGTTGTGGGTTGTGATCTGTATTTTATCTGAAAATTCCGTGGCCGATTCGGGATCGTCTTCATCATCAGAGCTCTCCGCTGAACCGAATTGATTATCAGGTCCCTCCATAGGTGACGAAAAGTCCTCGTTTCTGCTCGATGGGCTGGTATTTTTAATAAGTGGTCGTGTTATTCCTGTGAATACGTTATAAATTTATTTATTTTCTCTGCAATTTAGATAAACGGTCTAAGGTAATTAAATAAACAAAATAAAAGCAAGAAACAGTTTAGTGTATCTAACAGCCTTATCACTTAGTAATGATCTCTTCCAGGCAACCAGAGCAGAAAGTTAAATTTAAAATTATAGCTCAATGAAGTTTAAATTTAATGATAATTATATTTTGAAGTCGTGTTGTTAATTAATGCTCATATGCGTTTGGTACAAATTTGTATTAGATAGAAATTCGTGTTCACACGTAGATGGGTGTTGAACATCCAATTAATTAGAAGTTAATTGATAACACGATCAAGCTTGATATTATAATAAACCTCCTCCCCCTCCATTATGGTCATATTTTGTTATGTCACATTGGAATCAACTTGCGTCTTAATTTTCTACATATGAGATTTTCAACATTTTAACACAATTTTTCTGGAAATCGACGAATTAAAGTTATGTTTTCTTATAAAAAATTTACAGTGAATTTGAGTTTATTATAATCTGTACAGCAATAAATAATTTAATTCAAAACAATTTATAATTTCACACATAGTATGTCCCTATGTTGTTCATATGAAACGTAGGTATTATTTATCATAATTGTAACCAGATAAATTATCAAACTCAGCTTTGTTTTGCATACCAGCATTAATCGCGAATAAATAGTCAATTAATAGGTTATCATGTGCCAATAATAGATTCTTACATTGATGGAATTGCTGTATGTGTAATAGATTACTATGTTAATTGATATGCAATATTCCGTCCACCAACTACGTAGTAAGAGAGACTATTAACAATTCTATTTGTTCCGTCCTTTACTTGGTAAAGCAAAACACGTTAATGCCAGAATCGGATCTTAAGCATGCCTTATTCACACGATTGCCTATTTAGGTCACTCGTTGTTGTGGAATTAGTGTTTGCTTGTATAGCTCAATTCGAATAGCTGCCGGAACTAATAAGCTACCATTATCTAATCTCACATTCTATGAATTTCATCGTTTTTCTGAAGCATCGTTTGAATTTAAATCAGTTGATGAAAGTGTTGTACTTAAAGTGATTAATGAATTAAAATCTCAAGCAGTCGGCATAGATGGGATCTCATTAGACATGCTCCTCCTTACTCTAACCAAAACACTTCCCGTGCTAACACAGATCATTAACACTTCCTTTAGTACTAATACTTTCCCGGAACTGTGGCGTCATGCTTTGGTAATTCCAATTCCCAAGAAAGATAACCCGGAGGAATTTAAAGATCTTCGCCCCATAAGCATACTAACGTGCATGTCTAAAGTCGTAGAAAAAATAGTGCATAAACAACTTATGGATTTTTTGGAGTCCAATAACATTTTACCTGATGAACAATCTGGCTTCCGAAAGCATAGAAGCACTTCTACGGCTTTAATTGACGTAGTAGACAATATTTTGAAAGCACAAGATGAAGGTATGGCCACAGGACTGCTGCTGCTCGACTATTCACGCGCATTTGATACAATCCAGACTGATTTATTACTTTCTAAATTATCATATTACGGCCTAAGTACAAATGCTGTGAAATGGTTCAGTAGTTATCTTTGTAGCAGAACGCAAACGGTGTCGGTTTCGGAAGATGACGGTAGTAAGCATTTGTCTGTATGCAGCAATATTTTAAGAGGTGTTCCGCAAGGCTCGATACTGGGCCCACTATTGTTCATTCTTTATAGTGCCGACATTGTGTCATGCATCAAACATTGCAAGTATCAAATGTATGCCGATGACGTACAACTGTATATATCTTATCATCCCAGGGAAACACAAAATGCAATTAATCTTTTGAATTCGGATTTAAGTCGAGTATTCGCATGGTCTACGAGCAATTCATTGGTCCTGAATCTGTCAAAGACAAAGTTTATGATCATAGGCAGTCCTAAGGTTCTAGAAATATCTGAGCGCTTCAACCCCCAAGTAGCTGTGAATAATAGTATAATAGAACGCGTACGCGAAACACGTAACTTGGGAGTAGTATTTGACGAGAATCTTAGATTCGAAAAACACATAAATAATGTTATTTCTAACTCTTTTTATAGATTAAAAGTATTATACAAGATAAGAAAATATCTAGACCTAAAGTTGCGTATCCGTCTGTGCGATGCCCTTGTCTTATCAAAATTTAATTTTTCTGACACTGTATACGGACCCAGACTGCTAGCTCGAACTAAGATTGCTATACAGAGAGTGCAGAATGCCTGCGCGCGGTTTTGCTGGTATATTCCGCCCAGAAGCCATGTCAGTCCTTATCTGAGAGATGCCAATATCTTGAATATGGACGGACGTAGGAAACTACACTTTGCCACTTTGTTGTTTGGAATAATTCATAAAAAAATACCACAGTATCTGTACAACAAGCTGGCATGGTTGGGTCAACGTAGTGCTATCAACTATAATACAAGATTCGCCAGCGTAAAACTTTCAGTTCCGAAGCATCGCACCGCAGCCTTTAGAGGTGGATTCACTTACCGGGCCACAAAGTGCTGGAACGATCTCCCTCCGCCTCTGTCTAAATTAACATCAGTCAGTAGCTTTCGTTTCAAGTATCGAAAATACATCCTAAATTCTACGAACCAGCCTTAGTACCCGTTGTAGTGTCTGTCACCATATTTCATCTCTGATAATATTGTAAGTATAGTAAGTATTTTATAGTTGATATATATATCTATTTTTAATTTTCTTGTCGTATTGAATCCTATATAGTTCGTACTTATTTATATGTTTACGTTTATTTTATTTATATATCTACGCACCGACCCACCCACACACACCCACACATACACACACACACACACACACACGCACACACATCACACAGGCTGTAACTCCGACTGTCAACAGGGGTTTCTGAAAATCAGTGCTGCCAGTTGACTCAAAAGTCACTGCAGCTTTATACTGAGAAGCCCCTTTTGATAACAGACGTTGCCGCACAGTACTTGTTTTTTTTTTTTATTTTTAGGTTGTAAGTTTTTAATTGTGTAATTATTTTGTGTTAGTTTTAAGTTTTTTACCATGTTTTCTTATTACTTTTTTTTTTCTGTTTCTGTGTGGCTTGTATATCTTTTTCTTTTTTCGTTTGTTATCAATAAATGTTTTATTTATTTATTTTTATTTTAATAGAAATAACAGAGCTATTGAGAATTTAGATTAGTTAAAGTTTTAGAAACTAATACCACATTTCTCGGAAAACTGTGAGTTGTATGAATTCTATGTTAAAAACTGTTTTGATAACTTTCAGACGCTATATGGAGAACGTTTTTATAGGTACCTACTAGTTATTGTAACTTCCTAAGATATGAATTGAAACATGATATAAAAACTTAAAAAAAATCTAAGAAACCGCATGAATAAATCACCTAGCGTAGCCAAACACTTTTTCATAATATAGTTGAATAAGAGCAAAGAGTGGATTGGCTTCATTTCGAGTCGATAATTGCTTTCATGTACTTCTAAGATTCATTTTGAAGCAATCAAATATTAAAATCACTGAAACAGTTTATTCAAAGAACAGAATTATTAATACTGCTTCTTCGCAACCAATGTACTTCTAAAGTTGCGAGTTTATTTCTATTTCATTTTGCGTTCTTAAGAACAAAAAGCATCAGTAATTTTGACCTTATTCTCATAGAAAATCTAGAATATATTTAATATTTTTAGGTTAAAGTTTAGATTTAACTTTTATAATAGCAATTGTCTATAACAATTAAAACAACATTGTGTATTTAATACAAAAAGTGTTGCAAAACGAAAATATGATTAGTGTTAAGAAACAGATTCTAGGCCATAAAGAATGAGAAGCTACATTCTAGACGATACATAATTATGTAAACATGTAATGACAACAATCAACAGAAAAACAACAATCAATACCAAAGACAATGACTCTACAAAACAAAATATGACCGAAGAGCTTAAATATCAGTACTACTTTTAGTATACTCTAAATTTCAATACACTCCATAATCACATAATAGTCACAATACCATAGATACGTATGCTGCCATCGACTTCGCCAAGCGAGTTCTTGGCGATGCATCGATAGCCGCCGATATCTGCGTCTGTCAGCCGCCGGACCACCAGCGACATGCGACTCTCGAACGAGCTGAGCATTGTGTTCACCACTTCGTACTTGCTTGACTGTATCACCATTTCATCTGTTTATGGAAGTAATATTGTTAATTGACACATCCTTGTTCTACAGTGGGTAGAAAAAGTAAAAGAGAATGGAATTAGGTAACATATTTCATTGAATAATGCTTGGTGAATAATAATTACGGGAAATGTTTTTATCGTGTAAAGAAGAAATACGTGTTAGTTACCCTAACACCAGAAATATATTTTTATCTTCACATAATATTACATTATATTACACTAAAACTGAACAATGTCTTTATTTAAATTGGTAACATTCATTCACAACTATCGTTTCCGCTTTTAGATTTCTAATTGTGTTGTAAGTAATAAAGAAAAAATCGAAATTAATATACAGAGCTATATAATTGCGATTCTCAATCAATGCTTCAGGCATAAATATTATATCCACTTCAATCTTATTATATCCACTCCCAAAATTTCAAAATAATCCGTTTTAATGAAAACCGCCCAAATGAAAAGAAATGAATTTTAAAGAGTCGTAGCATAAATTATAATAAAGATACATGAATATTATTCTCTCGTGTTTGGTGACCTGTCAAATTTAATATCACATTAAAATATTTCATTATTTTATGTAATTCATTATGGTTCGCTATTTTGGAAACTTTATATTTCACGTAATAAAAGCTACAATAACTAAACGTTACCCACATTACAGTGTGCCTGATTACAATCTATTTTGATGAAAATAATTATTTAATTGGCTGTCGATTAACCCCTGAAGAAACGTTTGAAACGGAAAACGTTTTAACCGAAAAGACCATAATATTGAGCCGAAAATATGTTGTATAAATACACCATAAGGAACATTTATCTATATTATAACCGATTCAATAGAGTCTGATAAACCGAAGCTAAACAATGGTTCGTTAGTATTTAATATTGTTACAAGTCGAACTCCACAATCTACATGTAGGAAACATTTTCATGTAAACCCTAAACTGTAGCAATTTGCTAGTTTCGTCGAAACAATTCAGTATGTCTCAGAGCTGGGTAAGCTCTAGTGTCCGTTGTCCGCCAATGATAAAGCGGGGCTCCGGTTACAACGCATTGTACTCATTTCGAATCTTTATTGTGAATCTTTCGTATTTATGCCCCGCTCTAAAACGAAATACTTTTATATTTTATATAAGTTATGACTTAAAATAAAGTTAAATCCAAATACATTTTCAATATGATATCTTATATTTTCATTTATTTTATTATTTGAAAATAAATTACTCTACCTTATTTTAAGTCTATTTGATTATATGTGGGAAAGTTTGTTTTAACCACGACTAATTGGGTACGTCAATTATTTAATTATCGCGACCACGTATACTTCATTTAAAATAACAATTCCCTCTTAATATAAAGGCCAGACCTTCCAGACCTTCTCAAAAACGCCTTAAATTCATTGAACAATGTTCTACATCTGTAATGAAAGCATATTTGAAGTTAAAACTTATCTGACGCAGAACTTTAAAAGGAAACGATAAGAGCGGCAAATGTTTTGCCTAATCTTAATTTCGATCGAAACTTCAGTTTGTTTACTCTCCAATGTTCCCGGCTTCACGACGTGCGCAGCGATGACCTTCGGAGGAAATTACTTAACAAGCTCCCGCCACTCGTTTCATAATAACAAGAAATTTCATCTCAATTAATGTCTAAAATAACACTGTAACACTCTTAATTACGCTCGAGTGAGGGCTGCTTAATTAACACTTACATGTCAGAGGTCCTAACATAGATTGATGACAAACGAAAATGACAACCTTGTTCGGTTCGCCCCTTTACTGTTTGGGAGTGAAAGCGCTAGTCACTCCTCACTCCCGGGAAAACAAGGGCTTGATCGACGGCCAGCTACACGCTCATGATCACGATATGATGAACAAGTTCCGGCGGTAATGCGTTTTAATAATTAGCATACGACGCTACAGCTGATCATTAATATATTATATTAAGGCTATGTTCCTTTTTATAATCTCACAAATTTAATAATATTTGTTAAAAAAACCATAGGCTGAAAGTTAATTTAGTACCATCAGTGAAACCTAAGATATATGAACTAAGCTCGAATTGAAAGGTTTATAGTTTAACTGTGTCATAAAATGTATGGTAAACCTAATATAATATACCTCTATATTATCATAAAACACTTTGTAAAACATAATTACAAATTAAATTATTAAACAATGGGTTTTTGTTTAAAATTAACGTTTCATAAAGTCGCGTTACAACATTTATACTACATTATTCTACGATAAACGAAGAGAATACTGCAGTCTCCTAAGTGTTGTGCGGACCAGTTTCTAGTAGGTTTGAATAACAAGCCTTGAGGTGAGTATCGGCCATTCAAGTTGTTATGACTGTAACGAGCTCCCGAGTGTTTTGTAAACTGTGCCACGTAATGGAATAAAGGGAAATGATCATTTCGAATGTACTAGAATGTCATATTTCATGTGATGTTATGTTGAATAAGTTGTATTTAATGGGGTTAGAGTAAACGTTAAAATGTTGCATTATAATTGATTAGACTGTTTATGTATAATGTATGCTTATGCAAAATTTTCAGAGCTTTTCTTAACTCGCAAAATTTTGATATTTATTTGTTATGTTATGTTATGAGACATAAATAGTAACTATATATGCTGAAGATAATAAAGAAAAATTCTCGAATACTATTGCTTTAGAGAAATTCGTCACGATTGGCGAGAGATCAGGTGCGAGACTGATACTACTAAAGTACGTGCTTTATGAATCGCACTGTACCAATACCAACTTCCTCGTTTCGGGCACGGACTACACAGATTTTTGGAAGAAAATTTGCACTTTGAATTTATATTCAGGATGAATGCATAGATCTCGATTTTTGCTTCGATTATCCGAATACGTTTACAGATTAAGACAAATAATTTGAATTCTAATAGATAGAAACCACAAAGATTCCTTTAAAAATTACGTCTTCTCCTATATTAAAGTAGATCGTATTAAAACCGCAGCCTGATTCAACCCTTTCTGTCGCCACCGTCACACAAATTGTTAGCCGTTAAAATAATGCGTCACACTTGACCGGCTAACGAACCCCTTGAGGATCTAACACTCTACTAACCTTTTACATTAAAGTGCCGTCATTTTGTATTGTCACTGAAATACATTGCCTCACATTTTCTTTCAAGCCATATTTATTTTTTAAAATTGCGGCGCATCCGCTAGTTTCTTTCTTTTATACACATTTTTATCAGTATAAGCTGTAAACTTGCTACAATTGAAAATTAACCCGTAAATTTTACGCTACAACTGCTGAGCTGGGAACTTTCTGAAACCGCCGTCGGCTATGCGAAGAAATATGAAGTAAGCCGTAATCTGCAGTTTTTACTATACTTATAACGTTTTTTTAGCATGATATTACTTCATTTATAATAAAAATTATGCTACTTAATACATCTGAATATTATATTCAAGACATACTGTAAATTAAAATTAATGAAACAATATTAGGTAAAAAAGTGTCAAAATATTGCACAATTTTTCAGCTCCACAGCAGTGTGGACTTGTAACAAATACAATATCATCTGAAATATTACAATTTCGTGAATAAGTAATAGAATGATTTGGGGCTGGTTACGTGCACAGATTTTCTTGACACATACGTTGTTATGAGGCCAAAGTATGTATGTTTGAGAAAATGTATTATTTTATTACGTAACTTTAGTTGGTTTATTTTACGCTCGAATAGGTGCTAATGGATATTTCAGAGTGGATCTGCCGAAGTTTTATTATGATTCCGCAGTGGTAAACTTTTCTACTTCAAAATGTTATTGGAACACATTCTCGTTTTATGCACTCGAGATTACGAACCGAAGCTTCCGTGACTCGCTTGATTATTGAACTATCTGCAATTTATAGTTCTACATTTCATTGGAACATCATATGCTAATGTAATATGTGAACCATATATCCACAGCTGTAATATTATGCTTTTTGACGCTCTATTATATATTGCATTTTATTTCGAATTGGATAGATAAATTAAAAAAAAAATGTACGCATCTCCAACATTTTTAGGAAAACTCAAGTTTGGGAAAACATTGATACGGAAGTATATTTAGTCCATAAGCAATCCTTTTCTTCCATACATGTAGGTAGTAAATTACTCGTAAGCTCGTAATTCACTTAACCATCTGCACTATATCCCTTTACAAAAATAAATTTAGTTTGCACCTCATTCTTAAAAATAAGTAAGTTTGCATTTATCAACACTCGTTATCAGTAAGTAGTTGCAGTTACACAACTGTGTCTTAAATGTGAAACGATAGAGTTGCGATAGTGAACGTGTTGCTCGGTCCAGTTGCTTGAGCGGAAACTTAGCGAATCAAAAGCCTGAATAGTTAGCGAAATGTTTGATCTGCCAGCGAAACTTGGCTTTAGCTTTCAGCACGTCATTTAAGTATTCATAGCTGGCTAATGTACTGACGGCAAGGCAATATTCTAGTTATCTCAGATTTCTAGCGAGTTAAAAATAACACATAAAATGTTTAATTGTGACCTCCAACGCAGTAAGTAACATAAAGTAGAATCTTTTGAGATAATAAAATGTAGGAGCGTATATAGCGCATTCTAGAGATATAAATTATAAAAGCATTGTTGGGTCCCTACAGAGAGGTCGTAAACGCCACGTCCACTGAAGTGGAACTAACGAGCATTGTCTTATTTTACCACAATAGGTCAATTTTCTTAAGACTTAAACCTCTTACCCGTAAATTAAATCTAATATCTCATTACTTGCAAGCTAAACTCCGCCCAAGTTCGATGCTTGCCAAAAAACTACACCAATTTCAAACAGACCGCGTAAATTGAAGAATCTTAAGAATTTTATTAATTTAATTAAGAAAGCTCTGGATTATATGTGATAATTAGCTACAATTACGTCTGGAATGATAATATTCCGAATATATTATTTTTTATTAAATGAAGGCGTACAATAATTTAAATAATTTATTGTTCTACTCTTACAGATGCGGCCTATATATCTATAAGAATACGATTTTTTTTCAATTAAATTATCTACGATTCTCGACTAAAATAAAACCAGTATACATCGATTTATCATATCCAAAAAACCGCTGTATTCAAAATAATTACGTGCGAAACCTCAGAGCCGTTTGGGGGATACATTTTTCATTGTTTATTGATACGAATTTAATGATGTTTAACAATGCATCGATATTTATGCTATAACTGACATAATCTAATAGAATACAAGACGCATAAGTAAATGGATACTGAATCTTAATTATCTGGACTAAAAGTTGCAATTACCTGGAGTCAGTGATAATAGAGGTCGTTGTCATGACAACCAAGTGATGCTCTCCCAAAGGCACAATAAGCTCACATTAATTAAAAGCTTCTAGACACGAGAAGGGCTTTCTTAAAATGTTTAGCATAATGTATTTGACAATTTCATTATTCATTTAAATTAATTTATCATAATGGTAATAATATTGAGATATAAGAGTAAGATATAGAGAGATTATAAGAAAAAAAAGAATATAAATTGAAAGTTTGTAAATCTTTACAAAAAGTCATAAGGTTTTAATATTAAGTTTTATAGCATTCAAATGCTTTATAAATTTAAAGTTAAAAGTATAAGGTTTATTTTACACTTACTTGATTCTCTAACCCAATAGTTGATGGACTTCGGAGAAGACTCTACGTAGCATTCGAGCGTGACGTCAGTACCGAGGGGCGCTCCTACCAGTTGGTTTGGCACTTGGATAACCGGGTGAACTAAAGGGACATTAATACATTAGTTCTATGGTAGTCGTACTTGATGCGAGTTATCAGTAACAGATTTTCAGTCCCTTGGTAAATCGTGAAGATATGAATTTAGACTGAAAAATGAAATACATAGGCAAATGAAATAAAGTCGGCGTGTATGTATCTCTTTTCACTACGCAAAGCCATAATCCCTCATTAGCGTTAAAAAAATAAAATTTTAACGAAAACATTTGGTACTTAAAAATTTTAGCTGCTAAAAATGAAAGATTAACGTTGTTATTTCTCACTTTAGAAACCAGAGAAGCAAATAGTCTATTCTCTCCATTAATTTTTGCCTCAGTAGCAAAGACGCAAACAGCCCAAGCAGTGAAAAATAATTATAATCAACTACTAGCTGACGTTAAATAAAACCATTAATAACATGAAACCTCTGAAAGTAGCGAGATAAACAACAATTATTAGTGTAACGAATTTTCTACGGTCAACAATACAATTAAGGTCAAAAATAAGTTGAATAAGAGCTGTATTAAAAAATTAAGCACAGATGTTTGTTGTGAAAAACATGTTCCATGACAGTTTGATATTGAAAATACAATTGTTTCTTTATATTGAAAACATAATTGTTCACGAAGTTGTAGAGGTTGTAATAAATAAATAAACACTTTATGGAGCTGTACTTCAAAACATATTTAATTTATTTCGATTTGCCCCAAAGTTTTATGTTTTAACTAAATCAAGTAAATAATATTAAAAATAAGATAAATTTAGTGCGGGACTTAAATTCAACTTTTAAAACATTTATTTTATTATACTTACAATGAACTTTCACGACAATTCTCTTGCTCACAGACGGAGGCACGCCATTGCTAGCGATGCAGAGATATGCCCCCATATCAGACCGTGAAATTTTATTGAGTGTGAGAACTTCATCTTCATACACAGGTACTAAAACAAAGTTATTGTAATAAAACATACATCCGTGGCGCTTGAAAGTTAAAACATTAGTAAATTTTATACATAAAGTGTACGTGCAATCTCAAGTCAACGTCATTACCAAAAATAGGAAAAGCCACATTAAGTGAACTTGGAGCTGAAAGTTTATTGTATATAATATTATTTTTAATTATATAATATTTCTAAGACCATTAGACCGTCAATAACATTTTTTGTGAAATAGCCTATTAACGCAGTATTTAAAATTTCCTTACCTTTGCTTTTACTACCGTTTGTGTGACGAATGACTACATCGGAACCATCTTCTCTTCTCCACATGACGCGAGGTGCCGGTTGTCCCCGGGCCCTGCAAGACAGCTTAGCTGTTCCACCTTCAGGTACCATTATGTCTCCAGACGTCTCCTCTGCTATAAAATCCGGTGGAACCACTACTTCCAAGTAACCCATCTAAAAGTAAAGGGTTTGTATTATGCATCAGCGCACTCGTTATTTTAATGGGAAAATTA
>CAJQZM010031473.1:0-43147 GCA_907164665.1 Colias nastes | reverse complement strand
GATTCCATGTGCTCAATAAGTTTATTGGTCTCCGGGTTACCACTATGGGACCTATAGAGGCACGCATAGATGCGGGGGTGGTCGTCACAATCTAAGCGCAGCCATAATATTGATAGGTCCTTTACTTCAAAATTCCCAAGGCGACGAAAACACAAATCCTCTCGGATGTACGCGCATACACCGGCACGTGGCAGGAACTTATGCTCAAGGCTGTAGCCAGGGTAATGGAGGTAGGAGGTATCAGGTGGAGAGGAGATTTGAGTTTCCGTTAGGAAGAGTAATGCCGGTTTCGTGGTCTCCAGGTGAAAGTGAACGGCATTCATGTTTGAGTGCAAACCCCTCACGTTGCAGAAATCCACATGAAGTGTGGGGGAGGGTATGGGACGATGTTTGTTCCTATAAGTCCGGGTAGAAGGTGATTTGTGCGAAATTTTGCCCACCCCAGAATACGTTTGTGATTGATAGATATACATACATGGCCTTACTAATAAAAAGTTAAACAATGGATAAATTTCTACCATTTTCTACCATAGGTGTGTCCTGCTCTTGCTCACATGAAACGTCAATCATAAAAACAAGACAGGTTATTGCAATAACTAATCCATTGCATAGCGAATGGGTAACATTTTATTAGTAAGACCGAGAGACTATAGAGTCTACATAGTTAACATCAGCTGTAATGTTTTGAACGAGAACAAACCCTTGTTAAAGGGAATATCAAGTGGCCTGTAAGCTAATTAGCAATAAGCCACCCTTTTTATTATAAACTAGTATTTGCCATTAATATATTATATTGTGTTTTAATTAATAATATTACCTTATGCAATGAACAACATTTGAATGATTTCATGGTGTTAACATTCCTAAAGGCTTATTTGGCATCGCGGGAATTACCGAGTTATCTGCACAGGTAATCTGCAGATTACCTAGATTATACGCACTTTACCGGCTTGGTGAACATTAATGTAATATATGATCGAATTATGTCGATCCTTGATAGCAGAACTCTGCTTTTACCGGTGTACTTATGTCTATTTTTAAATGAAATAATATTTAAATCATTCATTTACATGTTTTGCAAATTTAAATGTAGAAAACGACCAAAAAAGTTTGTTATTGGAGATAATAAATGGTAATTAAAATATATTCAATCAAAAGTAACTCTAAAAAGATGACTTTATCATAAAAAGTAAAATTCAGTAGTAAAAATTGTATCTATTGAAAACCCTGAAATGTATATAACAAGTATAATATTAACTTCACTATCCTACCACACACAAATATTTGCAACAAACAAGCAAACAACACAGATGAAAACAAAATATACCTACATTAAAGGAAGCAAGCATTCACAGGGAGCTATTCCAAAAGCCCGCGCAAATTTATCGCATGAAAAACTATCTCGAAAAGTATCGAACGTGTAGAGATAATAAATAATGCATGAAACACGTACTCGTATCATTGATTAAAGTATTACATCACTTTCATTGGAGCCGATAGGTACTAAGCTGAAGGCACAGCTTAAAAATGAATGAACGTAGCGAATAATCTGTGTGGCTATGAAAAGTATGGAAATGCGACAAAGTTTGAAGTAATTGTTTGGTATAAAACAGGATTTACAACAAAATTCAAATTCAAATTCCTTTATTTGCAGAATGTAGAATTACAAAGATGTTTGTAGGTACAGATAATATAGATCCTTAAACATTTTGCTCGTAGTTGAGCGTGCAAATATATTATAAACTACATTATACATATATATATATTATATCGCACAACACTTATAGATCCCAATTCAGTAGAAAAAAAAATTATAAATTTATATCCAGATTTTTAAATTACTATTTTTGATGTGTTAAGTCACTTATATCATAGAATTGCTTTGTAAATAAGGTGTAACTTTATTATGTGACTCTAATTTTTGTCATAAATTTAAAATATAAATAAATATGCACTAACAATGGCAATCTTTCTTGTTATATATTTCCCTTGGAACTGAAACCAGTCGCTCCAAACCCCTATACATAAAGACTCATCATCTACTTATAAACTGTTCGATATCAAATAATATGTTGCTTGTTTTGAGCACTAATATCAACCTGATTCTATTTTTTCTTATTAAAGGGCTTTAGTTTTCGTTAAAAACTGTTTTGATAAGTAAAGTACTTATTTTTAGTCTTTAAAAACTTACAAAGAACAACGTTATAACACCGAAAAAACATCCAAAAACCGTTCCTGCGTTTTTCCGAGCCCACGAATGAGAGATGCAACGGACAGAGAATGATAATGAGCCGCTCTCAGCGCTCCATTCACCTTGCACGAATAACGAACGACATAATCACTGCCTTTTGATACTTCGAGTCTTCTGCAATTTAGATAGCTTGCTCGTAATTTAAGTTATCGCCTGAAAAATTCGATTCAAGAACAACTTTATTGGAATGTTTTTGTTATGTCTTATTTGAGTTTTATAATGTGTTAACGACCACTCTATTGCATTGCACTTGTGAATCTATGAAAATATAATAGGAAATGGGACACAAAATACGTTGAGTATATAGTTGTATGTGATCAAATAAAAAATTATTTGTGCAATTGCTGAGGACTTTAAAATAATTAATGTGGGTAATACCAACGTAAATGTAAATAAAAAACACATAGTTTATAACATTCTTTATTTTATTATCCTCGTAGAAATCCTGTGTCCATGCAGTGGGAACAAATAATATCTATATTTAAACTTATGGTTTTTAATACGTATATATCTATATATATTCTTACCTACCTTATAGGTAAACTATCAAGCTAAACAACGTTCAAGCAACCAATTAATTACCTAACTAAGAAAATAACAATTAGATATTAGGTATAGCAGCCTATTAACAAAATATCAAACAATGTTTACCACAAACTTCCTCTCATAAAACAACACATGCGACCACAACGTTGTTATTATTATCCAAATTAAACTATAATAATATTCCCTGAAAAGACAAACATACAGCGTCAGTTCTGCGGTTTTGGTTACAGATGGGATTAACTTAAACCTTTAGGTAATAGGAGTAATTTAAATTGTTAATTGATGTCTTTATATACTTCAATTAAAAAAAACGGCGAAGGAAAAGATCGTGAGGAAGCGACATGTCCAAGAAAGAAAGTTCGACATGTGACATCCGCCAACCCACACTTTGCAAGCGTGGTGGATTATGTCCTGAACCCTCGTAGGAGGTCCCAGCAGTAGGAATATGTGTGGGCTGATGATGATGTTAAAAAATAAGAAACTCAGGCACTGTATGAACAAGACAAAATATAGATATTTGAATATTTTTAGTTAAGTAGGTAAAATATTATTATGTTTATTAAAATATTTTAGCAAGCACGTCTATTAAATCAAGCCTACAAAACTTTTCTTGGCTTATTATGGAATAATAATATCATTAAAATCTTTAACAATGTATATTATAACATAGGAACCAAAGATAAATCATAAGTGCCTGCTCAAGTGCTCACACTATCGGTTAGAAGAAAAAGTATTTTCCGATTTAAAATACACGTCAGTTAAAAACTGGGTTAGAGTATTTAATTTAATTAGAAGTACGTAATATGGTTAGAAACAATCTGATCATATTATAGATGATAGAGCAGGAGACACTTTAACGATACAATTACATGATAAACTAGCTGTGCCCCGCGGTTTTACCCGCATTGCTCCGCTCCTGTTACTCTTAGCGTGATGATAATATATCCTTCCTCGCCTTCCTCGATAAATGGGTTATCGAACACCGAAAGAATTTTTCAAATCGGACCAGTAGTTCCTGAGGTCAAACAATCAAACAAATATAAACAATATATTAGATAAAACTTTAGCTTTATAATATTAGTATAGATTACAGGTAACACTTGGTATAGGGGCTGCCAAATTAGTGTAAGTATTTAAATATTAAATATTTTCTTAAACCCTTATATTAATTATTATATTAAATATCTTCTTAACCTTTATCCCGGAATTTGTAGTGTTAAAGCGACTCCTGAATTTATAACACTTAACTTGTATAGCAATTTTCCACTTATACCAAAGCTACGTCGTATTTACTACTTAAACTTATAAACAAAAAAAATAAAGGAATTCTGTAGTAGGTACATAATATTCGTTATGAAACTATATAAAATCACGAAAGATTGCTCTTGCTCTAGCTCTATGTTCATTTGATCTAAATGCACCGTAAGAAAAAGCACGTCTTGCAAATCGGCTTACGATCTCCGACTCAAATATTTTCCGTCGCACATCAAGTAAGTAGATAGCCCCGATAAAGGAATCTTAACAGTCTTATTTCCAAAGCTTACAAAAGGTTAAGCGACAAAAAGATTTAAATTTTTCAAACGGTTTTGAATAGCAGATTCAGTGGATTGAAAATAAAATTGTCTTCGTCCGCATTAGATATAAATATCCGTGAAATATCCGTACGAGGATTAAACTTGGTTGTAGGGCTGCTACGCCGTCTATAATATTTTTTTTTTCTAATTTATTTTACAAGACTGTCTATTTAATCGATGCGGATATTGATGTAGGTACATATTTAAATGATTTAAACGTTGTACCTAGAAGATAATCTACAGTTCGATTGAGTGCTATATTTTAGCTCTATAGAAATACATAAATTAAAATAGCGCGGTCCAAATGAGTTCAAAAGTTCAAGAAAGAAGAAGAATTAGAAGTTTATCAAATAATTTTATCAATGCTACCTGTTGTGTAGTGTGTACAGAAGAAATGATGAAATAAAAAGTTTAACTCGCATCTCTTTAAAATAACATTTTTTATATTGTATTAACGTGACATAAAATAAATAACAAACAAAAATTAAAGTAATTTCATTTCGACAGCCCTACGCTTGCATAATTTTGAACGTAACCCCGTTTTGAATTTACCTTTGCTATTTCATCCTTGTAAAAATATCCCTCCTTGGGGGATGAACTTTGAAACGGTTTCAAAGAGCCATTTTATCATAAGTCGGGAACGGTACCAGTAGGAACGCTTAAGATGATGTACGGTGTAGACTGCACTAGTGAATTTGTATACCAGATTATGCAACTAGTAGATTGGAATGAGAAATTAAAATTAAAGAAATTATGTTAGAAAGCGGCTTCAATAGTATGTGATCCTAGTAACTTTATCACAGTCAATAGGCGTGTTTTTTTTTCGTACATTTATTGAGTTGTGTGTTTCCTTAATCTTTAAGTTTGTTATAACAGCTTGTGTAGCTTCAAAAAGAGCACTGTGTAGAGAAAATTAAAGTTTTGCCTTTCGTCTCCTCTCTGTATACTACACGTACTTTTTCAATAATAATTTTATAATAGACTATTTTACATCGAACTAAGACAATCGTCTATTTATTGGTCCTATTATTTATTTATGATGATATATTTAGAATACACCCTATTTTAGTTCTGAAAGCAACATGCTTTACCCGTCAGGTTCGCTTACGTTGAATTCAAATAAATAGTCTCTATGTTAATTAAGTTCATATTCTATCTGCATACCAAATTTCAACCAAATCTGTTCTGTAGTTTATGCGTGAACAGCGTCATACATACATATTATGTACTATACATATGTACATGTATGACGCTGTCAAATTTATACGAGAAGAGGTATATATAATATCATTACAATATAAAAGGTATCTGTATGTCTGTACACGTATTAAACAAAAACTACTGCACACCTGTGGCCCATATATTCCTATGATTTCCCTTATCCTGTCATCATTCTTTATAGATAAACAATAGATTGTTTCTTTGTAAAAGCAATTTCCGGCTCTATTACCTTTACTTAATGTCATGGGGCGATTCAACAGCTTATTTGCCTGCTCTATCATAAAAACAAGAACTATTATTATTATGAAAACAAAACACCTAACTGCTAATTTATGTTGCCTATGTCACTACCTCGATTCTGATGATTACAACGACACCTCATTAAAATCCGTCCAGTGGTTTGGGCTGTAAGGCGTTCCAAACATACACTCGAAAAATATAACCCTCCTTCTATCGCCGTCGGATAATAAAATAATACTTCAAACCACACGTACACATTTTATATTCATACATAGCGTAGTAATATCATCAATAAGTTCAAAACGAACTCAATCCATGCCGCAATCGATAACAATATAAACTTTAAATTATCATATTTATCAGCACAATTACATATTCAAAGCACATTGCTTAGAATATCGAGTCTAAAACAAGAAGGAAGTAACAAAACCAAATTTAACTTTCAACTGCTACTGCAAATGCAGTCACTTCCTTATTATGCACTGAAGATTCTATTATTAACCTACTGTGGTGTGGTGGTAATGTTTTAGACTTGAAAGCATTTTACAACGCAACGTGTCAAAATAAATACTAGAGCTAGAAATTCGAGAATGACGTCTGTGTAAGTGTAAGTTTTCATATTTAAACTGTTGAACGGATACGATTTTTTTAAATATATATGTTGAGAATAAATAATTGAAATTTCGATTGGCTATAAGACAGAATACATAGTAGCTAACGCTATAAGGTAAGGTGCGAGCGGAAACCTACAAATCCATACTATGCATACTAATATTATAAATGCGAAAGTAACTCTGTCTGTCTGTCTGTTACTCAATCACGTCAATCTACTAAACCAATTTGCATGAAATTTGGTATAGAGATATTTTGATACCCGAGAAAGGACATAGGATAGGTTTATCCCGGAAATCCCACGGGAACGGGAACTATGCGGGTTTTTCTTTAACTGCGCGGGCGATGCCGCGGGTGGAAAGCTAGTAGTAGGTAGTAACTTCGATTTGTTTTAGAGTTCCGTGTAAATAAACTGTGATATAAACCAACTAGAATTTTAAGAAATTTAATCTTAGTAAAAATGCAGCAAAGCTGATATAATCTATAAAAAGCACATGTGTCGCACCTTAACGGAGATAATAAAATCGAAATGACAGAATATGAAACAAAAAAGATTCACCCAATGAAGGCCATAAACCTTAAAGTTTCCTCGTAAAGCAGATAGGACCTTTAAATTCGGTTTCGGGACAAATAAACTAAATCTTACGTCGCGTAAAATTTTCATGACATTGTTTGGCGGGTTTAAGGGTTTTTGTTTGAAAATCTCCACTTTTATCGGCTATGATTAATATCATAAAATCGTTGCAATAATAGCGTTTGGCAAGCTTTGTACTAAAATGCAGACCTTTATAATTAGACAAGATTTCTTTTGGAAGCTTCCGAATGGAATCATTCATTTGTTCGGAAATGTCAATTTACTGAAATAACTAACCAGAAACAATTTGTAGTTGATGGTTTAATCACTTAAAACGCTATTTTATATAATATTATATTTAGTTACAGCGGTGAACTCTATTTCTATATACTCTATAAGATCTCTGCTTCTGTATTATCTATGAAAACTATGTTTCTTTGAACATCCAATTATGTACTCAAATAGCAGTTGATCAGCGCTAAACTCCAAGACTGTCTCTGTGCCACCAGGAAATACCACAGGCAAGCGTGAGATGTAGTGATAAATTAAATAATAACTATAAGTAATACACATGTAACCTAATTTTGTATATGTAAATAACGCATGCTTTATTTGAAATATATGCCGTATTTAATCAGCAGTCTTAGTGTTTCAATCCTCTCTCGAGGCACTACTTTACACTAATTATTACTGAAATAAATGTAAAACCAAGATTATTTTAACTGATCGCAATAATTGAGTGAAACCATAATTGACTCCCACAAATAAGCTGACCTTTTAAGTTCGTTTCATTAGAAAAACTGATTTATTAAGTGAATACTCAGTACATTATTCACAATATCTAATACCAATCTAATACACACAACGTGACAGCATCTGAAATTTACTGGTTTTCGTTGATTTAGTGTGAAGCACGAAATAAGGCCGCACTATGTCATATTTCAGCATTGCAATTCTCTATGGTATGAGTCGAGAAAGAAATAGAATTTGGCGTTTCGATATTTCTATGTAACTGCGAAATATTATTTGCTTCGCAATTATGTGACGTATTTTATCTGACCACAGACTAAAATTGCATGCATTAACAGTTTCTTTACAGAAAAAAACAAAGTAGGTACTTGCTCTTATATTTTATAGAGACTTATCATACAAATATAAATCGATTCACTATATTACCTTAAAAAATGCCCATATTTTCTAATTAACCTGAATCTATAAAGACTACATTCAAGTTCGCAAAACTGTAGAAAATATGAAAAAGAATCCACAAAACATCCAAGCGAACATGGTCCCAATTACCGCATTATTCGGTTTATTATCGCTTCAATATATTTTTCTATAGACGCTATTTCCCTCAAAAAGAGCACAAAAGAATAATGATCAGTAACAATAGCTGATTGGCAGCCTCATCTAATAGGATAGAGGAATATAATTACACCGCTGAATAGTATTTTATGTTAGTAAATTATTATCAGTATAAAACAAAGACGCTTTCTCTATGTAGGCTTAAAACTTTAAAACTACGTAACGGATTTTGATGCGGCTTTTTTAGTATATAAAGTGATTCAAGAGGAAGGTTTTTGCATATAATTTATTAGGTTTAGACAAAGCGGGCGAAGCCGCGGGCGAAAAGCTAGTAATATATAAACGGAAACGTAATTAGGTACTCTCTTTTATTATGTGTATCATAAAACACCAAATTTGTGGTAAATTGTACACAACAATACTTAAAATATGTTTCAGACTAATGTTTAACTTCTGGGGCCGTATTATGTCCTCTTAGGTATTTCCAGAGAGATTACGCCGTGAATTGAACTGACTGGCAAATTCATATTATGATCGCAATAACCAGCCATGGTTGATTATGGTATTAAGATAAATAAAAAAATATAATAAGAGGTAATTATACGGCCCCTGATGTGATTGATGTATAGGTAAACGTTAAAGAAATGAAGTAAGAAACATCGAAAATGTTTTACTTTCAAATTCAGCCAAAGTAATTATGTATACTATAAGCAGTAAGCTTAATTCTATCGTCAGATATCAATAGAGCGCTTTCCAAGGGAATTAACATACAAACATAATATATTATAACGTACTTACAGTCAAACATAATTACTCTCCTTCCAGCTTTGCTAACTGATTATCCAAATACCTAATATGTTTATAAACTCTATGAATATAATATGGAAGATGAAAATCCATGGAGGGTTGTCGCGTAAGAACTAAAGGACAATTCTATGCCATATTATGATATAATAATATGTAGTTACATATTACGTAAAATTAAATTGTAATATTGACATAATTTTAAAAGAGCAACTGCATATCTACTGTTTTCCGAGTCCGATTCCGAATCGGTGGCAAATGTTAAAACTATGTTATGACGATTCAAAAGAGCTTCTAGAAGAAGTCTAATTGAATAAATAAATGTTTGAATTTGAGTTTCAGTTTAATTCATGTACGTAATTGTGTTAAGATAAATCGTAAAAAATGCAAACAAGCATATAGGTACACGCTAATAAAAAGCATAAATAATAGAACTTATATAATTAAGTTGTGTGATCTATTTTAACTTGTAGGTCAAGACCTACAAGTTAAAATAGATCACACAAGGATGCTGTTTCAATTCCATTGTCAGGAAATGTGTCAGGCTGAGAGATCATTGTTCTTTTGTTTGATTTTATACGCAGGCTTATTTAATTGTGTCATATGAAAATAGGAAGGAAAATTATGGTAGACGCGCTTTCCACGGCTAAGGCACGTCCACGCTGATCAAGCTGCTTCACGATGTTGCCCGCCTTTTAAATTGTTATTCTTCTAGTTGCCCGCCTTTTAAATTGTTACTCTTCTAAATACCATTGGCTCATGATTAAAATTACCTACACTTGATATTACTACTAAACTTCAACTATGTTTAAGAAACACAAATTTTATTGTTACATTTAATGAGTTTAATGTAACTTTATAACTCTATACTAGCTTGCTAATGTATACTCTAAGCTCTATGCTTTCTCTATATTCTGTACATAGGTACAGTATCCGAAAATATGACTTTCTAAGACTAAACTAAGTTATTTTAAGAATAATAATAAACACTTAACACACCCACGTCTTTACGTCATTAGTTTATCTACTAATCCAGAAATATAATCTCATGAAATAATAATAAACATTATCCATCCTCATATACTTTACGCCTATAAAAATCTTCTCTGTACCTCATAAAAGGACAGTTCCTTCAAAAAATCCGTCAAAAATGTTTTGATATGTAGTTTGCATATTCACCAAAGGCAATTCTAGTTAATAATATTATAGAGAATTTGCGATATTCTATATGGTCCATTGAAAAGTTACATTTGGGGTTGCATTTTTTAGAGGACGCAATTTTATTTTTTTGATGTGTAGGGGTGGTCAGTGTTAAGCTATCACCAAGTTTGTGGGGTCGCCACCCTTGTCCCACGGCCGCCATCTTGAAAATAGCGGTTGATATGGTTTTTACGATATATCTCTTAAACTATTTATTTGATAAAAAAAATTTGTTTACATTATTTGTTGCAAATTAAATACTCTACAACTTTGATCCTGCAACTTTTTGTCGTAGAACTATAAATAAAAAAGTTATAAGCGAAAATGTTCAGAAATTAGAGATATTTATATTTCTCAATAAAACTTTTTTTTTATAATTTTACGTAGAAATGATATTTGACCATTTTTGTAGATTGTTTTTCGAGGATCAACTTTTATATACAACATTTTTTCATTAATTAAATAGCTAAGGTTTTACAGCGCTCCGAAGTGAGTACTAATTTTCAGTACTCTGAACTATACAGTATACTTATATTATGTGTGTACTAATAATAATTTGCCATCAGTAATGGTTTTTTTTTGTTATTATAATATTTTTAATAATTAATTTTGCAATATCACTAATAATTAATTATTGAATCTTTTCCCCACCACCCAGGAGGTAGAGTCTGGAAGCGCGACTTTTTTTTACGTCGAAAAGCAGGTCTGAAATGTTCTGCAGTGTGCTTCTATTGTTCTGGAGTATGAGAAAAGAGCCAATAGCCAATATATGTATAGTTAAGAGTACTGAAAAATAGTACTCACTTCAGAGCGCTGTAAAACCTTAGTTATTGACGTTATGAAAAAATGTTGTACATAAAAGTTGTTCCTCGAAAAACAATCTACAAAAATGGTCTGATATCATTTCTTCGTAAAATGATAAAAAAAAGTTTTATTAAAAAATATAAATGGCTCTAATTTCTGAACATTTTCACTTATAACTTTTTTATTTATAGTTCTACGACTAAAAGTTACTACACCAAAGTTGTAGAGAATTTAATTTGCAACAAATAATGTTAACGATATTTTTTATCAGTTAAATAGTTTAAGAGATATATCGTAAAAACCATTTCAACCGCTATTTTCAAGATGGCGGCCGTGGGACAAGGGTGGCGACCCCACAAACTTGGTTTTAGCTTCACACTGACCCCCCCTACACATCAAAAAAACAAAATTGCGTCCTCTAAAAAATGCAAGGTTAGGGCTAAAAAATGTAACATTTCAATGGATCAATAAAAATATATTTCATCGAAAACATTGACTTATACGAATGGAGTTACAATATATTACGTCAAAGGCAATTTCTTCATGCAATCGATACTTGCTTAATCCATTTTCACTTACGATATGAGTTTTTCAACAAAGCTACTCTTGCCGGGTTCAATTTTATATGTCGTTATGAATATTCTCCAATACTATGTAGGAATAGGTTTCGCTAAGTTTTCACGTGAGGCAAGTTTTTTTAGAAGCGTACATATCGTTTATGTGATTTGTTAAGAGTTTTGAACATTATGGGACAAATGCATTTTTTTCAACTCAAAAGTCAATACGGAGGTCATATTTATTTTTTTAGTTTCGTATACAATAACATATTATGAAGTACCTAGAGATACTTTCGTAATTCCGATAAACATATTAATGAATTGAAAGTAAATGAATGTTGTAATATTGAATTGTGTAAATGATGTAATATTTTATTATGATGCATATTATATAATTGTGCACATAGGTATAAATAAATTAGTTTTGTCTCTTAATTAACTATATCAATCTTTGAACTAGGTGATATAGTGTTGCGTAGGTATTAGCATTATAAATTATGTTAGTACATTCGTATTAATTTGCAGCCCATTCGGATCCATAATTTGATGTTTGTCGTCATTGAAATATTTCCTGCATCCAGTTAGTTTATTGATGATGCAAAATGTTGATATGTTGATATTTAATAATTGATCAATTGGCTAATTTTGATACTCGAGTTCGGATATATTTAGGATTGTATTTTAGATTTCTGATGTCATTGTTAAGTAAAGAACAAAGCCTGCCGCGATAATGTAAATTATTTTAAAGAAGGAAAATTTTGTTTTATTTTTGGTTGTTACATTTTTATTCTAAAAATACTTTGCTATTAAAAAGCTTTATGCTTACCAATTAGTAACAAAGGCTATTTTGTTATTTAAAGAACAACGTGTATAGGTATCTGATTTAATTAATTATTATTATTGAATGAACTAAAGTTGCTAACATATTATTCATTTTACAGTAACTTAAACTACCTATTTGAAACCGATCGTCCATTCAACAATGTCATATATTTATAAACTTTTCTCTCTATATTTTGAACTAAAATAAATATTAATATAGTCGTTTGCATAAATAGTTATTTAAATATATACTAATCAAAACCACAGCTCCAACTCATAATGAATGAAACAATAAAAACGACTTTCAAAACTATAACAGCGGCGAAAACTTCCTCCGCGGTTTGCAGAAGGAATATTATTGATTCGGCAGAACTTTAAAAACTTTATGTCTGCCATTGTTGGTTTATTATTAAAGGTATATTTTATTCATTTATATTCTGTATAACTATATACTTTAATCTTTATTGTAAATAGTAGTTATGTAGATAAGTACCTATTACTATAACTGTATTATTACACACTATATTCTAAATAGGTAAGTATATAGATAATATTATTAAACACATAATTTAAATAGATTTAATATATTATAATAATTAATAATTATTTCATTCAAACCAAAACACACACCACAATAATTGCTTCAATTTATACTTTTATGAACTCAATTATGAAGGTGATGGAATGTAGGTATTTGGTAAATTAATTTTCACACCGGCTTATTTTAAATTCGAAAACAATACATATCTTTAATATTAATGTATCAACTTATGTGTTCTTCATTATGGATAATACTTTTCTATGTTTACTCTTTCTTCTTTCCTTGTACTCTACTCTTTAATTCTTGGTCACTATATCTATATCTACATCGAGTTGCTTGGAGGAAATCACTCACGAGCGAAAAAAGCTTCTCTTTGTACATCTCTATTATAAGCTATCTTAACTATGTAACAAAATTTATTACTGTGTATGTACAATAAAGAGTATAATTCATTCATTCATTCCCATCCCATTATTTTTAGTTAATGTATATGTCTGTGATTTTTAGCATACAACAACAAAAGTTCGTCACAAAAGAAAAAAAGAACAATATTTACAAGACACAAAATTCGATAAAACGAAAGAACAATATTAAGGTACAAATGCAAAATCTCAGCAAAAAGGATTTCAAAAACATCCTTAAACTAGTGCATTTAAAACGTATAGTTTAAACGCAATACATGTACATTTGGCCAGTGTTGCCGCTATAAAAAATTGTAACTTTAGTCCATTTTGTAAAATACACCCCTTTGTACTGCGCTGGTAATGGGCCGAATTAAAAACAATTCTATACTTCGCTTTGTTTTATTTGAGTTGAGATATTTTTGCATAATTCCATCGTTTATTGTAATGCGGATGATGATATTTTGTTCGATAAAAATTGTTTATTCGTTTGATTGGGAATGGTTTTTATACGCGTATGTGTGATAATTTGTAGGTATTGGAAAATTATGCTCTGTATTATGAGTTCTACGCAATTTGGAATAGAAAGCGTATTTTTAAGCCTTCTTATTACAATACTAGCTTTCCGCCCGCGGCTTTGCCCGCTTTGTCTAAAACATAATAAATTATATACTAAAACCTTCTTCTTGAATCACTCTATCTATTAAAAAATCCGCATCAAAATCCGTTTCGTAGTTTTAAAGATTTAAGCATACATAGGGACATAGGGACAGAGAAAGCGACTTTGTTTTATACTATTTAGTGATTAACATACAGATTATATTTAATTCTTAACTGTAAGTAAATATAGTCTCGAATCATTCTTGAATCGATTTTTTTATATTTATTAAATTTTGAAGTTTCAACGAAATGAAACGAAATATCATATTTTTATTGTTTCATTACACAAGCAAAATCAATAATAAGGAAACTAAACACATGAAAACATACCGATACCCACCCAAAAACATTTATTGACAATAGATAGTACATAATATTATGATGAACTCCTACCTATTAAAGGCTTTAATTTAAAATGATCATAAACAAAGTATTCCAATACTCATTTGTTTCGATATTAAATATCTCTTGTATGTTGTCCCTTTCAAATACAAGGCGAGACACCTAAAAATTGCTACTTTGCTCCAGGATTTATTTTATGCATTTCATATTAGATAACATTTGTTTCTGCCATGTGTAGTGCCACTTACATGAAAATTGTCTGGCTCATGTTAGCTTTATTCGCTTGTGTCCACGTTTGTAAAGAAATGAGACAGTTTTATGCATATCTTTGACTAGCTGCGCCCCACGGCTTCACCCGCGTGGCTCTGCTCCTGTTGGTCTTAGAGTGATGATATATTATTATAGTCTTCTTCGATAAATGGGCTATCTTACACCGACATATTTTTTCAAATCGGACCAGTAGTTCCTGAAATTAGCGCGATCAAACAAATAAACATACAAACTCTTCAGCTTTATAATATTAAAATAATATAGTATAAATGTAAATAATATGATATAGTATAGCGTTTTTTATGGCTTATGAGAAGTTATTTGTAAATTCATAGTTTAAATGAAAAACGTACTGTTACGTAATTTATCTGCGTGTAAAGGATATTTTTGAAAGCAACGATAATTAAAGTAATAATTCGAAATAAATATTAGGCACATTTTATGAAACAAACTCAAAATTATGAATAATTGAGGACAAAATAATATAGAGTGGTCACTATAATTTGGTCATGGTATAAAATTCAAATATGTATGAATAACATCAAATTCTGCATACGCGAGAGGACAATGATTTGATGTGGTTTATGTTTTATACAAAATAAAATATACTTTAGTTACGACAGAGTATATAAGTATGACACATAGTATATTCTTTTATCTTTTCAATATCCATTTTTAAAAGCTGAAGACAGTAGTCTTAATGCATATACATACTTAGTATAGTTTTAAATGTTCAAAGAGAGAGCAAATGTATGAAAGAGCTTACTTAAAAGATGATTAAAAATGTAAAATGAAACCATACGTAGTCCACTCCCTGATTACCATCTGCAAAACTTTATTCCCAAAAATCTTCATACAACCCCAGGAATTACATTAAAAAATAAAGCTCACCACTCACGCCACAGCATGAACTAAACAAGCCACTCGAATTGCGTCTTTGTTTTAACATTATCACAACATTAAGTCACTGTTATTAATTACTATCCACGTAATTAAGGCAATAATTTGCGACCTAAGAGCAATATCAACTCATCCAGAAAGTTATTCATGAATATTGCATGAGGTCGCATATGCAAATGCACTTAATGGAGCCGTATAGTGAAGATTTAAGCGTAATATTATTGTTTATGTATTAACTATTAAATATTATAAGTGACCTCTCCTTTGTAGCTTGCAGACGACTCCTGTAGTAATTTACTTACGGAGATGATCAAATTTCGAAATGTTAAAGAACATTTTTACGATTTAAGGCGGGTTCACACAGAGCGACGAGCCTCGCGAAGCAATTGCCGCTCGAAGCTGCTGAGTCTATATGGCATGTCTACGAATAAAGGAATGAATGAAAACGTAAAATAATAGGAAAAATAGACATACATTACATACACAAGTAGCCTTATGGCTAACTATCTATATGACTAAGCCATCTCTATATTCCTCGGTCAAGGAAAACGGCAGCACACGCAGGGGAAATTCTGTGCGAGGCTGCCTGCTCTGTGTGAACTCGCCTGTAAGCATTTATGAAAATAATCTGAGTCAAATTATAGTTGTTTAATAAAAGCGCTGATCTAATATCAATCTTGTAACATATTGCGAAACCTGTGTTTCCTAGATTGCTTGAATTGTAAAAGATTTTGTGTCTACTCATTTTTTCTATGTCGCGTCGCTGCATATCATATTTTATTATTAGAACAAGCCTTACTGTGCCCGATGTAATAACAAAATAAAAATAATGAAATGAAGAATAATATTTAAGCAAAATTACCAAGTATAATTCATGTACGAACAAACTAATTTCCGATAACCGTTTGAATGGTAATTTAAACCACATATATTTAGACAAATAATGTTAATTTCAAAGTACGGAAACCCTTATCTACGTAGACCTTGCCAAGTCTACTTCATTTAAACTGTTAAACACAGCGCTATTTAGTATCTCATAACAGGAGAGTTATCATGATGTCTTAAAGCAGTTATCATTCCAGAGTGGGAAAGGGATGGCGCTAGACGACCTATATAATATGTATACAGCTCTGTCACTTCCACACTGGAATTAATATTGCTTTATGACGTCATGGCCCACTTGGAGGCATTTCAAAACTGTCCAACGACACTGTATACAATACTGACCCATTCTTATTACACGTAATGGGTCATTCAACACAAATACCGTCATAATGGACCAATAAAATCCCCTTCCGAACGTCACAATGGGTTACGAGGAATCGTAAAAATCACACGATTTATCGGCCATACAAAGTGCAGTACATATATGTTGGGGTTAAAATGTAGCTTCCGTAGAGGCTTGAAATATTTCTATTGCAATCAAGATTGTGTGTGCGTCTATAATGTAATAGGTTTATGGTAATAGATCTCTATTTGAGGACTCGTTAGATTAATAAAGAGTAGAGTTTTAAGAAACGCACGACGCACGCACTTGCTATCGATCCACAAACATTTTGATAGACTTTGCTTTATGTTATGTTTTATTAATTAAGTAAAGAATGGGTTTTAGGACATCGTGAATTGACAATTGGATTTCCAAAATTCGCCTCGACGAATATTTACTGTTCTAAAATATATTCTAACTTCTAACAAAGCTTTTTTCTTCTTCTCAATTGTTCAACTACTATTATCACACATAAACTAGTTACAAAACAACGTCCGCAATTTCTCATTACCACGTGACGTCAACTCGAGGCGACAAAAGACCTCTTTTACAGCAGTAGAGACCAAACAATTTGTCTGCGTCGCTTTTTATTTATAAAGCCTTTACCAGATAGAACGCGAAATATAAGCTTACCTTACGCCGCGCCGCGCTATGATGAGGTTGTGTTGTATTACGCGGTACCGTACAGAGTGCTAACGATATGACGCACGCGTCAGGTTAGCGATCTGTTGCGCGCTAAGCACGCATTCTATTGTTCTATTTGTCAAAGCCAAGAACGCTTAGTACAATCACAGTTAATATAATGTATAAGTATACAGCTCGTCGTCATAGCACGGCGTCATGTAAGCGCTCTGACGCGCGCTTAAAAGTGTGCTATCTGGCAAAGCCATAATTACCGTGCAAGAAAACAATATGCCTTGTTGTATCCATACAGGATCCAGCCAATAAAGAAAAAACACAGCTTGTTTGAGTATGTCGTTCGTGATTCTGCCGTTAATTAAACTTAACTAGTTGATTGAACGAGCTCTCTCTGCATTGCCTTTGTTGAATCAGAACGAATAAATACATTATTTTTAATGAAACCGTCGTATAATTTGAATTAAACCCGAATTAACAAAAGAAAAAGAGAAAAAAAAAGACGTGTGGCACTCGGGGACTGCCGCGGTAAAGCTATTGCATAGCATGCCTTCAAGCCACACCTCCGAGCCCGTCGGAGTGGGGAGCGTGAGGTTTTTTCGTTACGGAATTTCTCGATTCGGTCACCGCGCTCAAGGCCCGCGATAGAAGCTATGCAATAGCTTAATAATATACTCGAGAGTTGTCATCAGTTATCGCAGCTTATCTTGTGAATTAAAGTTTTAAATTTCGTTTGTTCGACTGTCTTTTTCTGAAGTATCGTAATCATAATTTATGATAGCTATTGTACTGGAAAAGAATACACAAAAATCTAATTCTGTACCGCCTGCAAACGATCACATTATGTTAATTAAGAAAAAGTAGTTCTTTCAAAACCCACTTACACGAAAACCCGCCTACTCAAACAGATAATCTCGACAAATCATAAACAATTACATAATAAAAGAGCTTATTTTTCAGAAAACCTCAGTACCTCAAATGGGAGTGGTCGTAATAAAAATTTATAGGCAATTTGCGGAAAAAATACAGCTTTACACAGTCTTTTGTGTTTTACTAATGAAAGGAATTTCCTTGAAGACCGCTCTTGGCACTCGTTGTATCCGCTGGCTTTCTTTATGAATATTTTTATAGCTTTTTTATATGAACTATTGTCAGATGCGGTTTATCGTTCAGCAAATAGAAAAGTTTATTTGTGGCCGCGCTGCAGATTTTGTTTCGTAATGCAATTGAAATATTAAAATGGAACCTTAATTTTGTACGTAGCGGTTTTAATATGAGCTTAAAGATGAAATAGAAGGTTACGACTGTTATGAATTATTCATAATATTGTTTGTAGGGATCTGGATGGGATGGTCAATCTGACTCAATATAAATATTATTTTATGGGTCGTTTGCAAGCTCATAAAAGGCTACGTTTATTGTTGGTACAATTGAAACTTAAACTCAACAGTCCTCATAGTTGGTAATGTACTGTATAAATTCTTTAACATGTTATACAGATGAATGAAGTAAGAAGAATCTTATGAGCGCGATCGTATTACAGAAATTCGGGATCATTGAAGCAATTAAAAGGCTGAAGCTGTAGAGAGAATAAAGCTGAAGAGTTTGTTTGTTTGTTTGTTTGAACGCGCTAATCTGAGGAACTATTTACGGGTTTTGAAAAATTTGAAAAATTGTTTCGGTGTCAGATAGCCCATTTATCGAGGAAGGCTATAGGCTTATCATCACGCTAAGACCAACAATACATGATACCTTACAGCTACATTTTCCTCTCCAGAGCTTGGTTTTTCATATCTAATTCTTTAACAAATAAGACTTCTTTAATTTGAAAATTATCATTTAAGTATTTAGTTCCATCATACAATACATTAAAGTGTTAATACCGCCAAAATAAAGGTCATTTAAGGGTAGTTCAGATAGTTCGACGTGCTCATTTCGGTCAAGTTATAACATTTATAATGATACAGGTGCGCTCGTTTCTCGCAAAACTTTCCTCATTCCTGTCCCGTGGCCATCGCCTTGCGCCCAATAATGATAATAATTTGTTACCAACTTCAATAGGACTTTGTGCGAAGAAATTGTTTTTGTGAACCTGTATTGTTTTGTAACTTCAAGATTTATGAGTGTTTTAAAATTGTTGGTTTATTTTTAAACTGAGGTTTATTAGTTTTATAGTGGAATTGTTTGCCTGTTCGATTTGATTGAATTGTACATTTTTTTGAACATTCTATTGCCTAGTAAATCTTATTTTAGATAGTAAAGATACAGGGATACCGTTGAACATGTCAATAGCATATTTTAAGGACTCTACTCAGTACAGCGTATCATGCTATTACTGTAAAAGCTTTTGTATAACGACTTTGATACGTAATTAATACGCTCTAGTGGGCATAGTAAGTTTGTGTAGTTGCTTTCCGATCCTGACACGTTCCTATTTCGATCATATGAGACTAGTAGTAGTTTGTAGGGTAGAGTTTTTTGTAATTGCGTGGACTTTATAACATCATCTATATAAGAAAATATTAATATACATGATCCTAGTTCAGAAATGCGACTGCATAACCTTTGTCATAACTACCTCCAATAATGTATAAATAATAGCATAACATAGGTGCATATAACGTAACTCACTAAAACACCGCAACTAAACTATTCAAGTAACTTGAGCGTGAAATATCTCAGTTTTAACTAAGTTTACGGCCGAGTTTAGGATGATAAGCGAAGCGGGAACGAAAAAATTCGATATTTGACAAAAATATTTATTATTTTAATGTCTTTTCGTACATGTACTAGACGTTCTTCTCTACATAATATTGCGAGAATATAGGATATGTTCAGAATATAGGCTATGCTACTACTATGCTGATCAATCAAAGGTCAAGGTTCATTTCATCGATATAACATATTATGCAGTGGAAGAAAGGATATGAAAGAACAAATTGGTAGACGACGCATCCACCTAGAAAATTATGAATGTTTTGAAGTTCATGATTAACTTATTTTAGATCATGATTCACAAAATTGTATAGTAAAATAAATATTCGCATGGGGCATGTCCTGTTATGGCAAGTGATGTTTTTAAATAAATAAATCCGCTTATCGCGCCGCTCGTCGCGTTTCTCGTCTAAAGGTTAACTTATAAGAGAACAAGCGATGCATGAAACTTGCTTGTTCTGAGATGCTATGGATTGTTTGGTCTTTGGTTCGTTATTGAGTTTGGTCTATACATTGGGGTAATTGGTTTTTGTTACTCTGTGGTTAAAGGAATGTGGGCTGAATATATTTTTGGAGCTAAAGAGATCTGTATCATACAAACTTCTGAATCTTCTACCTACTATCATAATATTGGATAATATTGTTTTTATACCATAATGATATTCAATTTGACTTACAAAAGTTATTAATATGAGTGAAAGAAGAATGGATTGTTGATATTTCTTACCATTTTGTTTTAATCACGTATATGTTGACCAATCATCAAATTACCCATCGTTAATAACGATGTTATCCTCTGGAGATAGTTAAAGTTAAAGTGATATATGTATTACGCTACTTTTTACCGCGGTGAAACATATTTTTCCTGATAAAATTTCCTCTACGTCTAAATATGCTCCCTCTAGAGCAATAATCAAGGTCGCTCACCTCTGCGACTGTCGTTTAACTAATTACACTTCAAAAACCATTTAAACTTGATACGTTTGCGAATCCACAGTTCGAGTTGACTTGTTATTTTCACCGCCAACTTACGAGCTGTGAGACTCATTCATTTAGTATGAAAAGCACGAACTAAATGCACTCTGCAGTAATAAACATTAGTATATTTACAATTTAATTAGAAGAGACGGAACATTATAATAAATTACAATTTAAATGTCTCCAAGAGTGCTATGCAGAAGAAAAACTATAGATGTTTTGTTCAACTTTGAACGAAAATATGGCTTTCACAATAAACATCAACTAATTTTAATTCGCAGGTAGTGACACAGGCCTGTGAGGGTATTTTCCCACCAATAATGTACGAGCACAGTATTACAATAATAAATAATATTGTAATACTGTGGTACGAGGATGTGTAGCGAGGAATGTGTTTGTAAAGAACCAATCATATCGCTTCGTTTAGTTTGAAGCGTTTAGCGTTTGAAGCGATACTATTAGTTATTTACAAACACATTCCTCGCTACATATTCTCGCACAGTATTTGTGGATAAGCACTCTAAAGGTAAAGATAAACTAGTGTTGGCCATGTGTGTCTTTATTAAATGCCGGTTTCCTAGAAATATTGTTTTATTATGATGTGACTGCTAAATTGAAACATCATTTATGCACGCTCTTGTCTCGAAGCCGTTCGATTCATGTTGGAAGCCTTGACCACGACAAAACCACTGGTAACTGGTAAATAATAAAAGTTTATATATAAAATAGCGATCTCTATATTGAAAGAGGTTTTAATTGGTGTGTGGGTATGAGGGTATGTGAGACCTCATTACTTTATCAATATTTATGTTTTAATTAATTTTACGTCAATAAATATAAAATGAAATACACGATTCATTATATACCAATAACTACTGCTGCATGTCATTGTGGTAAAGTTGGAATTTTTAATAATAATATGAATTAACTATTTTTTGAATCCGCCTTCGATTTCAAAATAATTGATTTAAATCTAATACTAGAAAAATTGAATTGATTATTTTTCCGACCCAAATATCGACCAATAGAATTGCACCATTCGACGTCACGTGGTACAACCTACATGGTATTATACTGATAATTTTTTGAAAATTTTCTCTGGTCGTTGACGTCAAACTGACAGGTTGAATTAAATTGTGAAATTATTGGCCGACATTTGGGACGGAAAAATAATCCCCCGAATACCACACGAGCTTCAAAATTATCTGGCATTTCCCTCAAGGTTCCCTGCAAACAAATAAAGTCGTCAAGTTTTTCAGGAAACCTTGTCTAAAAACTTGACTCCTTCATTTGTTTGCAACGAACCTATCGGAAAATACCCGATAATTTTGAAGCTCTTGTGGTATTATAAGTGATTATATTTCAAATGCGTCATTTTAACGTTAAAAAACTATATACATATCTTCAGAATAAATACTAAATAGTTTGAGAAATAGAAATAGAATATTCTAGACTTATTTAAATGCCCATTTAGACTGTATAAACAGTTTGTTTAGTGATCTTCATAAATGGAATAAATTATACGCAATTCTAGTTGACCATTAGTATTATTATACCCGTTGTGGAAATGAGCATTAACAGTTAAAGAGATAATAATATCACCTCAGAAAAAACCTTGTTCGAGAACTAATGGAAAATGATACAATAACGAGTATGATACTCTAAATTATCCCTTTATGTCCTTTAGAAATTCAAACACAGTATTATCTTAGAAAATTATTTAATATTAAGCCATTTCTTCTGATATTTTAATCAATGTAAGAGTATTTTTAAGCGTACGCAAACCAACTTAACATTTTTTTAATAATATAATGTACACAGTCCATAGATAGAGAAAAAAACCATTTACACGTAAAATAACAAATAAACACGTGTGCAATCAATCCCTTAGATAAGGCTGCATAGTTAACTTTAATGAATACATTCTCCGAGGTAGAGAGAGTGATTGTAATAAAAAGTTCCAGTCGAGCTAACTGTGGGGGTCAACGCGCACTACTGGTTTATAAAATACTAGCTGAACTCCGCGGTTTCACCCGCGTAGCTCCGCTCCTGTTGGTCTTATCGTGATGATGTATAGCCTATAGCCTTCCTCGATAAATGGGCTATCTAACACTGAAATAATTTTTCAAATCGGACCAGTAGTTCCTGAGATTAGCGCGATCAAACAAACAAACTCTTCAAAATTATAATATTAAATTAAGTATCGATTCATACTAATTTTGTAAAATCGTAAGAATATTTTAAGTTGCATGCATGCTTGTATTCCCTCTATTTTAGCCTCGAGCACGTCATGAAAGTTGTGACAAAATTCAACTCTTTTTTGTCTTGTTTTTACCATTCGAATAAACCAGAAATATTTATACCTACTTACACTATTGTAAAATTTGATCCTGAAATTTATAAGTTTGAAAAGTCAGAAATTCATGAGTTTTATAATAATTATTAATAACTCAAGCAAATAATCGTAAAATAAGTTATTTGTTTAATATTATAATTTTAAATGTATCAGCAGTTTTGTGAGTACAGAATTAATAATACGAATCCAATCTCTATATCAGAAGCAAAACATCAAACGAATTCAAATGAAATCGCCTGAAATGCACCAGAATATTTGAATTGAAAACTCAAAGGCGTTTAATAAGATTACAAATACAGTTTTTACATAATTTCCTTATAATTATTTTGCCTTAGCGAACAAATTATGTAGAATTACCCCTAATTAAGTGCACGGGCGGCAAATCTTATTAAATCGCTTCTGTTTATGAGGGGAAATGAATGAATTTATGTTTTTAATTTCTTATTTTAAAAGCGAATACGAAATGAGGTTTTAGTGTAAAGCGAATTTTTTCTGCGTTTGCAGTTGAAGAAAACATAATAATAGGTATTTATTTTTGTTGATCTTCAGCAGTTAATGCAATTTTTTTTTTCAAGTTTGCTTATTTACTTTTATCCATTTCGTCAGAGGAACGTGTTCAATATTCCTTATATTATTATTGCAAAATCCTTTATTTTCTAAGTAAAACAATTGTTTATGTTTTCTTCAGTGAGACATTTTTGAAGCTTGCCTGTACAGTTGTCTGTGTATGTTCTTCTGTTTCTATGTGTTATATACTATAAAAAATGAAACAGAGCCTCGTAGTAACGAAACTTCAAAAATAAATTTCAGCTTGATACTTCCACGCGTTCCTGAGCGAAAGCGTCTTGATAAACAGACAAACGGGCTATGAAGTGATCATTTAAGGGTTCCTTTTTTTCCTTTTGAGGTTCGGAATGCAAAAAAATATAATATTATTGGTATTTTAGCTACATTCTAATTTATATTTTATGTTGCAGAACTGCAGTGCGCAAAGGGCCGCCCCAGCTAGTCTGGTAGAAGCCGACATATCACATTTATGAGTTCAATCACACAGTTTTAAAGGATACTCTGAATATTAAACTTGTGTACTCGCTAACTTTCATTTGCTTTGTTATTTTGTTTCGTTATGAACTAAAGTTTTTCTCAGACTGTGAAATGCAACTCAAATGCAAGTTTTATTTTAATTTACAGCGAATTTGCTCGGGAAATTGTTAAAATTAAAATAAAAATCTTAACAATTTAGGATACGAAATAAGTTGTAGATTATGATAAAACATACATTGTAACTTTTACAACATACGATAGAATAACATCACTACATAGTATAAAACAAAGTCGCTTTCTCTGTCCCCATGTCCCTATGCTTAAATCTTTAAAACTACGCAACGGATTTTGATGCGGTTTTTTTTTTAATAGATAGAGTGATTCAAGAGGAAGGTTTTAGTATATAATTTATTATGTTTTAGAAAAAGCGGGCGAAGCCGCGGGCGGAAAGCTAGTAACACATATACTTACAAAAGCATTCATAATTAAAAGAAATTAAAGAAAAACCAAAGCTATTTAAAGAAACAAACAGATTTAAAATATTTAAAGTTAAATATTTTGTTAAATAAATCATGAGCATAATCTAAGAACTACTTAATTTTCGTTGTAAATTTTAAAAGAAAGACCATTCTAAATTAGTACATATTATCTTATCAACCAGAAAATTACCTACACGTGTTTTAGGCAAAATGTCACTTGCCTTCCGACACTTTTCCAAGTAAAAATATTCCTACGTCCTAAGTGATTTTAGTCGAAACTGTTGGAATTAATTACCTACCTGTCTGAAAAAATATAGTTATAATTATCAGATCATAGAACTAATGAAGTTTTTTGCCCCAGGGAATTATAGTAAAACGTGGTTTAACTTTTTGTTTAATTTACCTAATTTTTATTTTTCATGCGAAAGGTTCAATCTGTGTGGAATTTACGAAACAAAGCACAATTCTTTAAACCACGCGTTTCTATGGGAAGTTTCTAACTGGTCCATTGAAAAGTTACATTTGGGGTTGCATTTTTTAGAGGACGCAATTTTATTTTTTTGATGTGTAGGGGTGGTCAGTGTTAAGCTATCACCAAGTTTGTGGGGTCGCCACCCTTGTCCCACGGCCGCCATCTTGAAAATAGCGGTTGATATGGTTTTTACGATATATCTCTTAAACTATTTATTTGATAAAAAAAATTTGTTTACATTATTTGTTGCAAATTAAATACTCTACAACTTTGATCCTGCAACTTTTTGTCGTAGAACTATAAATAAAAAAGTTATGAGCGAAAATGTTCAGAAATTAGAGATATTTATATTTCTCAATAAAACTTTTTTTTATAATTTTACGTAGAAATGATATTTGACCATTTTTGTAGATTGTTTTTCGAGGAACAACTTTTATATACAACATTTTTTCATTAATTATAAATAGCTAAGGTTTTACAGCGCTCCGAAGTGAGTACTAATTTTCAGTACTCTGAACTATACAGTATACTTATATTATGTGTGTACTAATAATAATTTGTCATCAGTAATGGTTTTTTTTGTTATTATAATATTTTTAATAATTAATTTTGCAATATCACTAATAATTAATTATTGAATCTTTTCCCCACCACCCAGGAGGTAGAGTCTGGAAGCGCGACTTTTTTTTACGTCGAAAAGCAGGTCTGAAATGTTCTGCAGTGTGCTTCTATTGTTCTGGAGTATGAGAAAAGAGCCAATAGCCAATATATGTATAGTTAAGAGTACTGAAAAATAGTACCCACTTCAGAGCGCTGTAAAACCTTAGTTATTGACGTTATGAAAAAATGTTGTACATAAAAGTTGTTCCTCGAAAAACAATCTACAAAAATGGTCTGATATCATTTCTTCGTAAAATGATAAAAAAAAGTTTTATTGAAAAATATAAATGGCTCTAATTTCTGAACATTTTCGCTTATAACTTTTTTATTTATAGTTCTACGACTAAAAGTTACTACACCAAAGTTGTAGAGAATTTAATTTGCAACAAATAATGTTAACGATATTTTTTTATCAGTTAAATAGTTTAAGAAATATATCGTAAAAACCATTTCAACCGCTATTTTCAAGATGGCGGCCGTGGGACAAGGGTGGCGACCCCACAAACTTGGTTTTAGCTTCACACTGACCCCCCCTACACATCAAAAAAACAAAATTGCGTCCTCTAAAAAACGCAAGGTTAGGGCTAAAAAATGTAACATTTCAATGGATCAAACTGACTCTAGTATCTATGGATTGAAATCTGTCAGACCCAAAACACTACTCACGAAATCATCCATACTATTTCGTAAGACAATTCACAACTAATTATCGAATACACTGTACTCAAATATGAATATTCATACCATATTCAATATTCATGCCTATTTCCTCTTTCAAACTCAAACATTTATTTATTCAATTAGACTTATTCTAGAAGCACTTTTGAAACGTCATTACATATTTTTAACATTGTCCCCCACATCTGTTCACTATTTTATCTTCCCCGTAAACCTATTGATAAAACGTATACAAAACTATTCAACTAATAAGGCGATTCGCATGCATTCTGTAAACCGACAAATATGATAACACAAGGCTTCACCAATATTACGTAAATGTCATAAAATTTGCCTTCATAACCGTAGAAGATACGTTTAGTACGTACGATACGATAATCGTAAACGTAATACCATTAATGCGTGTTTGATACGTGCAAATATGCAGTTACTTGCAGTTACGATGGAGGTTAGTTTGTATCAGTTTTAGATGCATGTAAAATCGGGTAAGTACCTATGTATTTTATTGTGATTTATATTGTAACGGTCTTAAGCTGTTTCCTGGGATGAATATGGGCATTAGTATGATGTTTTGTAATAACTTACTCCTTTAAAAAAGTGAATACATAATAAGTTTTTTTACATAATTGTGTTATCATTAAAATGCACAAATAACTAATATTTACCACTACATATAAAAACATTGTTCAGTCCTTATTGAACATGGTAAGACGATAAAAAATATAATTAAATATCGTTGTCGTTTACAATAAAAGTCACCAATGATTTTAAAGAGGCTGCTTACAGATAGAAGTCGTTATCCACACAATCTCGGCACAAGCTCGCCGCCAATCTTATGCAAATTGCTATTTCTTCATAACTAGCTTACCTTGTTTTCTTAATCATTTTATTCAATACTTTCTTTCTCTTGAGGATGTAATAGAAATTTCCTACCATGCACAAGTTCTATTCAATGAATATCTTCGAGAAATTTACTGAAGAATATGCTATTTAAGCATTGATATAATTATAATGAAATGGATATTATTTAGAACTAAATACAGTGCTAGAGAGCATGTAGCAACATGCTACCGATAGAGCTGTAAGTTTTAAATTCTGGGTTAAAGGTAATAATCAAAATGCTTTATAATAAAATGGTAAATGATAAATAATTACTATAATAATTAACTGTCGCTTCACATTAAGTAAAGTATCCTCATCACTTTATAATAAAAACAAAATAAATTATATTCTTATTTGTTGAATACGGGGATCGTTTACTTTTTGTGTACACGTTGACCCGATTAAAAAAAATGCTAAAATCATCCAAACTCTAACCCATTTGCATCGGACCAACAGATTAAAAAACAAAAAAGGATTACAAGGTACATAATTACACTTTAATCATTATAACGAGCCAAAAGCGCTTATTATTACGGCGTTTTATTCGATCAGTAAATATTTGAATCGACTCCAAAGTTTTGTTAATTAAGAAAAAACCCTATATAACTTGTAAAAGGATATCGTTCCTTTTAAGTTAAACATAAACGATCTCTTTATAGATAGTGCTAATGCATTGAGTGGGTAGCTGCCTAATGATGTGTGAATTGTAATAAATGGCCGAGAGGCGTGGACCCTTTCATCACAGGAAATAGGGAAGTAATTTAAATAAACTTTTCCGCCCTTAAATTATGGTTTCTTTTGCGCGTGTTGTTAAGAATGGTGGTAAGTTTCATTTAGAAACTTTTTTTGTAAGAATCGTTCATAAATTTAATTCAGTGAAAAAAATATACGTTTGTTTCACTTTTATGGTGTCTATAAACCTTATATCAATAGCTTTCTGTTATAACTGTCTATCAAACAGGTACATAGTAAAAATATATGCATTTTTAAATTAGCTTAATTTATATACAAAGCTCTTTTACGATTCAAAGCAAACATTTATACGTAGGTATGTATTTAGTAGCTTAATTTTATCTTGATACCCACAAAAAGCCTAAAGCTTATTATACAAAGTAGATATAATATATGTACAATAAAATGTATTATTCCTTTCTTAATACTTATGTCTATATTAGCTCTTTATCTGAAAGCTAACGCATTTGCTAAACCAATCAGTTGATCCCTTATTAATTGGCGCTGTTTTTCTTCCATAAAACCAAATCATAGTGCATCAGCGTATTCTGTAGTAAAATAACAAGTTATCTCTCTGGCATTTTATTTATACCCTTATTTACATAACCCGAGCTGACGAAGGGCTGGCCGATTTGAGGTGTTTACTGTTTCTCTGATCGTCTTAACGTAATGTTGAGATTTGGAGCTTTTCATATTTTGACTGATATTTTGTTTTTTATTTTTGTATTTGACACGAGTATGCTGTTTTTAAGTGTTGGTAAATTGTCTTAAAACAATAGTATATATATATATATATATGTATATACGTATAATATATAATATAATATTATAAATGCGAAAGTAACTCTGTCTGTCTGTTACGCTTTCCCGCTTAAACCTCTCAACCGATTTTGATGAAATTTGGCACAGACAATCTTTAGACCCTGAGAAAGAACATAGGCTACCTTTTATCAAAAAACCACGCGGGCGAAGCCGCGGGCGGAAGCTAGTAGTTTATAAAAATAGAATAATTGTAGCCATCTGCTTATTGTAGAAGATTAATGACAATAGGTTCAGTAGTTTATGAATAAATTAAAGAAATAATATTAACGGCCAATCCAATCTTTCTTCCTATCACTTAATCTATTACTACCTTAGAATGACTAAAGTAAGCTAAATCCAACTAGGTTAACTTATTTTCTATCTTTCTCTGATATCAAAATGTTTACGTATTACCTACCTTTCAAAATATTATTTTGTCAATTTATGTAATCCCATAAATGTACTTTGTCCACGAAAATGATATGATATCCTTCTTCCTTATCTTCCCACAAAGAATAAAATGATGCAATTTATATAAATTTGTTCGCGCATCATTCGAAATACAAGGCCTTTCTTTCCTCCATTATTTTTTACTCTGTAGCATTTGGTACTTTTAATACACATTTATAACCTTAATATGTTATTTAAACGCTAATTTATATATTATATATAATTAACACTGATTGAGAAGCAAAAGAAAATATTAATTTATTCACATTTTTTACGAAAGCATTAAAATCTAAGCTTCTGGGTGAGTCCAGTGAGTCAGTCTCAGAGATTCATAAAAAATTATTCGTCCCCAAAAATAAATCACTAACAAGTAAAATGCCAATCTTAAGACGAACATAACATATTCTTACATATGAAAAAGTAGAGATTTATACATAACAGCTTATATTGAATTTTCCAAAGCAACCTTTTCTATCCCTATTTGATATATTCGTCGAAAATCCTTCAGTCTTAGTAGATTTATCCTAAATCTTTTGATATGATATACGAGATACCTCCTAAAGCTCCTTAATGTAAGTTATTTTTATTGTTTGATAATATTTGCGGGAACGTTGATAAATATATTGAAAATGATATTGAAAATTGTTAGCAAAACATATTAAAGCATACAATATTGAAATTTCTGTGCTTCCAAAACACATTTTCCAATAATCAGGACGAAAGTAGCTAATGAAAAAAGTGCAAATAATGCAATCAACATTTGAGTAAATCAATTATCAAGTTACACACAAAACAAACACTTTTTTAATATAAATAATTACACTAGCGAATCGCAGCCACCTACCAACCTCTGCTCTCAATAGAAAAACGGGTAAGTTTCGGAACCTATTTGGTACATACCAAAAAACAAAAATAGAAACTTAACAAATAATTTACGATATCATACGAAGGTAACATAGAAGTACTTATATGATCCATTGTATAGAAATAACTACATAAGGTTGTTAATGTGTGTATTCGTATGCAATAAATGTTTTGAGTTTTTAGTTTGAGTTACTTCATCTTCCAGAGAAGGTTACTCCAAACCCCTTGCTCGTAAGAGCAAGGGGTTTGGAGTAAGACAGATATATTATTCCCATATGAAACTGCAAAATAAAAAATTCATTTAGTAAATACAAAGTAAACGAGTTTTGCTTAACTCTCAACTTGGACGAATATTTCCAGTTATAGTCGAAGTTAATGATGCGGACGACTTGTAAACTTCGCTCAAGCGTTGAGATTTGTGTTACAAGCGAAATGAGATTTTATAAGGCTTAGATAACTAACTAATTTTGTTTAATCTGAAACATTTTTGGTAGTTCTTAGTTGTTTAGTTTCGACTCTGGTAGAGCGTGGCTGATAAATACTGCAAGGAAACGTAAAGAGATATGTATGTTGGTTTAAAATTATTATTATAGCCTCTAACTTACAAACTTATGGTCAATCTAATGACTTACCAATTGGCTTTTAGTGACCCTGCCTTCCAAGCCAGAGGTCGTGGGTTCGATTCCCACCCAGGGCAAATATTTGTGCGATGAACATAGATGTTTGCTCTGTGTCTGGGTGTTAATTATCTATATAAGTATTTATTTAAAATTAAATATGTATGTTTATCAGCCATCTTGTGCTTATAACACAAGCGATAGCTTAGTACGGGATGAGATCGTGCCGTGTGTGATAATTGTTCTGAAATATTTGAAATTTGAAAATATGTACCTACTAAGAAAAGAGGAACAAAATACAGTAATGAAAAATTTATTTAAAATCAAATTTCTTTACGTTTCAATCTTAACATTAAGAGATGATGAATCATCATCACTACATAGTATAAAACAAAGTCGCTTTCTCTGTCCCTATATCCCTATGTATGCTTAAATCTTTACAACTACGCAACGGATTTCGATGCGGTTTTATTAATAGATAGAGTGATTCTCGAGGAAGGTTTTAGTATATAATTTATTAGGTTTTAGACAAAGCGGGCGAAGCCGCGGGCGGAAAGCATCAATCCGTAATTAACATCGCTTTTGAAAAACTTCATTGGGCAAAATGTGTATGTATTATTTTATTGTGTAAAAATTAAAAAAGCTAATCTTATCGTTAAGATAGCATTTAAAGCAATTAAAATTACTGTTATTAAATAACAGTAATTTTAATTTACTTTCTGATCATCATTAGAATATGAGTAAAAATTAATAGTGATTAAATAATTGTACAAGTAGGAGCCTTATGTAGAATTAACAATACATAGTTTATAAGCAAATTCCACATTGAAAGCCTGGTTCAAAAGCTAGTATATTTAGAATACATCAATATACCAGTGTTACGTTTCCTATAGTGAAGGGATTATCTGCCAGATTGACGTGGACGTCATGCCCTGTTAATTAAGCCTGAAGTGAATTTTCATTCAAATACAGAGAAATGTTAATATTCAGATATGCTGCTGTTTTGATGCTCATATTGGGTATTTCCTGGTATTAAGAATGTTATTTAGGGGAGTGTTTTATGTATAATCAATACTAATATTATAAAGCTGAAGAGTTTGTTTGAACGCGCTAATCTCGGGAACTACTGGTCCGATTTGAAAAATTCTTTCGGTGTTAGATAGCCCATTTATCGAGGAAGGCTAAAAGTTATATATTATCACGCTAAGACAAAAGGAGTGGAGTAATGAGGGTAAAACCGCAGGGCACAGCTAGTGTGTTATGTAAGTTTACTTTTTTAAAAATAAAAGGTAATTTTTCTTCATATTTTGAGGAACAAAGTAATATATATCATCACGCTAAGACCAACAGGAGCAGAGCACTGCGGGTAAAACCGCGGAGCACAGCTAGGTAATATTAAGAGGAAACATTGAGATTCGAAACTTAAAAATGTTTCGGAAGTAACGTGTTATGTGTATTTAATATACCTAAGCAGTTTATTTATATAATATTAAAACAAGATTTAAATATTTTAAATAACGTATGATTTAACAAAGTTTTATCTATAAAATTAATAACACTAAAATCATATTACAATAGAATCAAAATGTTATGAATTTAATTTAATTCGAAACGTGAACGCTAAAAGACATTGAAATGTCTGTTTAATACTATATTCGTGGAATTATTGAAATGAAACTTCTTTAGGCGCGTTGAGAGTAAAATTTCAAGGTTGCGTCATTGCGATAAGCACCGCACCGTCACGTCATGGAGTAAGGCGACGATTTTGGTATATTTGAATCCTGCTAAAGAAGTTTCACTTCTGACACGAGTGCTTGGCACACACGCTCTTTTATAAGTAAAGGCTAGAAAAAAGGCTCTAATAAAAGCAAAATCTACGAACTATTTTAAGCATAAATATGACTAAGCTTAATATATATTCTCTAATTACGCTATCTATTTTTATTATTCAATACACAAAACAATATCTTATTGCTGTATCCAGCATCTTATATAATCCGCAAGACGTCTCCACGATCACGTTGTTCGACAGATATCTCAATATTAATAAATATGTTTGTAATACAGATTGTTTGTGTTTGCGTTCACCAATCAACGTTGAATTTATGTTCGCTTTTACTTTGATATAAATAACTCTTCCTGTTGCGAACTGTGTTGATTATTGTAGAGTTTCTGAACGAAATATCTGCATTATTTTTCGCGAGATTATAAATTGGTCTAGACGACACCGTAGGCCGAAACGACTGAAACGTAGACGAGGTTTTAAACGGAATTTCTTAGTAGTTGTTGTTTTCTTATTATTGTAGTCCCATTATCCATTTATCTCTGCGTTATAATAGTCCAACTGTCATGAAAACATTTGAACCCAAATTTGTTTATTTTTATTAAAAGTAATATGTTTAATACTAATCCAAAAATTTGAGAGGTGTCAAGGGACACCCGGATGGAATGAAGTTACTAAAATAGCTTACTTGCTTTCTATGAGACAGAGAGAGAGAGACAGAGAAAGACGTGCCGCTAGCCCCCTTTCGCAACGCGCGAAAAGAATACTATTCTATTGGACATTCCACGAACAGCCATGGCCTAATCGATTTTCTCATATCCATCCATTATAACCATACTAAGGCTAAATAAAAAAAAACGTGTGGCACTCGGGGACTGCCGCGGTAAAGCTATTGCATGCCTTCAAGCCACACCTCCGTGCCCGTCGGAGTGGGGAGCGTGAGGTTTTTTCGTTACGGAATTTCTGGATTCGGTCCCCGCGCTCAAGGCCCGCGATAGAAGCTATGCAATAGCTTAAAAAAACCCTCCAAGCATAATGGAATATGGATTAACCATTACCTACATGAAGCATTAGCGCATATTATAACTCTTCCTAATGATTTTAACAAGTATTTAGAACAGAAATTCAGACAGTTCCCGCAAACTTTGTGCAAAGTTTCTTAATGTGCTAAGCTAAGTCATTGTTCTGTATAATTTCAATGTTCTTGGAGCATCTATGTTATAATCTGTTTCCTTTTTTCTTTGCCTCGTTTTTTCTTGAACATTTTATCCTACGTAGGTTAAAAATAGTATCTTTGTTTCTAGAATTCATGCAATAGTTCTTTGTAAATTGCTGTTTCCCCCGCATATCTATTTCTATAACAAATTTTCGTTTGTAGCTTTTACATTATATTAGCATTATTTGAAAAATGCGCGCGTAAAATTGATATATTTCACAATTCACTTGCGGTATTCAAGCATATTGTTAATAATCATTTCAGTAAAACATGTTGATAAGCAACCATACAACAAAGGGTAAATATTAGTAAAAACGATATTATTGCAAATTTATTTTGGACCTACTTTGGTAAACTTTTATTTGTTTTTTTTTTATTTTTTTATGTATAATTGCTAACATTCATGCCTCAGAAATTGTAATTCATTTTTTCATTAAACCAAAATGTGCTAACATGATATTTTTATCCGTTTAAATATACGATTGTTGTAATTTCCTATAAGTAAAGAAACATATTATATTGTTACTAGCGGCCCGCCCCGGCTTCGCCCGTGGTACATATGAAAAATAGATGTTGGCCGATTCTCAGACTTACCCGATATGCACAGAAAATTTCATGAGAATCGGTCCACCCGTTTCGGAGGAGTATGCAGACTAACATTGTGACACGAGAATTTTATATATAAGAAGAAGATTAAACGATAAGCAATTTTAGTATTAAGATTTTTTAAATTATGTTTTCTTTGTTGGAAATTCTAAATAAAAATAAAATAAAATAAAATAAAATTATTGAGCTCTGGTATTCACTGCGTCAAGAGAATACATAGTTTTCAAGCCAATAGGAATCTTGATGATGATGATGAAAGTCACTGAAAGTCACTAAAAGTTTAATTAATATCAACGTGTAATAAAGACCTTCATAATATTTTATTTGCCATTGATAATATAAATAGGACATAAGCAGAAGTTGTGAATTTGTAATAACTCTAATAATAACTTCAACAACTACAGAACTTGATGAAGCATCGTATCTATCAAGTTTGAATTAAAATAAATCAATGGTACCTACTCCATTAACAAATTAAATAATTGGAAAGGGAAGAAATCAGATATCAAGAAGTTGGAGATTACTTTTAAGATATTGCTTAAGGGCTATGTAATGAAACTAATTCAAATTAAGTATTTGGCGTTCGTCTTAGGTTGTAGCGGAAATTTTTAAGGATAAAATACTTGAAGGAAATTTCGTGGCCATATTTAATCACTATACTACCTATGATATTGTTTAGGAACTAACGGTGGTCGGTAATTCAAGCATTTTTACTTCTTATATAATACTAGCTTTCCGCCCGCTTTGTCTAAAACATAATAAATTATATACTAAAACCTTCCTCTTGAATCACTCTATCTATTAAAAAAAACCGCATCTATATGCATAATATTATGTACTGATGATGAACACAAACGACTTTTGTGTGTAAAAGTAGATATCAAAATCGCATTCCTATAAACGTTCGCAGCATAAGCTCAAAATTACATCATCCAAATGTTGGCATATATTTCGGCTTGCATTAACAGCGCTATAATGTGTTATTACTTCCCGAATAGACTGTATGAATACACTGAAACCCTTTTGTAAACAGAACATTTACGCAACTCAGGAAATACAGTCGGAATAAGCTTAGGCTCAATATATGCACAAATGGATGCTGTTATTATAGCTTCATTTGTTAATATTTCTTTGGCAGCCATAATCGTAGTTAGCAAAGATAATATAATACTTATATTAGTATACTATATAGTAGTAAATTGTAGTAAAAAAACTATCAATGAAGATCAATACTTAACTTTATGCTACGTTTTTTAAGTACATGGTTTTCCACAGTCTTTCAGTCCAAAAATACATCTATACTAATATGTATTATAAAGCTGAAGAGTTTGTTTGTTTGTTTGGACGCGCTTATCTCAGGAACTACTGGTCCGATTTGAAAAATTATTTCGGTGTTAGATAGCCCATTCATCGAGGAAGGCTATTATAGGCTATATATCATTACGCTGACCAACAGGAGTGGATCCACGCGGGTGAAACCGCGGAGCGCAGCTAGTTGTATATATAGCAAGCAAAACATAATTTGATTTCTTCATACTGAAACAGTAAACCAATATTATTAAAATTACACGGCCATATACAAAAAAGCTATCATCAAACATCAGTCATCGTTATCAAAATAAAAATTTAAAAAGCATAAACGATAATGAATTACAAAATACTTTATTCCAAGTCTAAAACTCCTAATCTGCACATAAGGCATAAACAACAGAGGGATATTTTCAATAGAGAACGTTTAGTTTATGGTTCTAATATTTTCCGTTTATCTCCGCGATATATTGGACGCATAAAATTTTATTTTACACGAACCGTTTAAATATTAGTAACGAGATTATTTTATAAAGCTCACAAGCGTAGCGTTTAACGGGATTTTATTTTGCTAGCAATAATTGGGTGTCGAATTGCATTGGAATATATTTTTTTTTCTTCCGCATAAACTACTTGAAAGGTCAGTTATATGCATTTATTTATTAACTACTAGCTGCCCCGGCCGACATTTTTCTGTCCCATTGCCCCTTTTATTGTTATTCTCTCCATAATAACTTTTCTTATGTCTTAAAAACATAAAAAAATTGTCGAATTGGTAGAGCCGTTCTCGCGGTTTACGCTTAGCATTAAATTTGGCGATTTGAAATTTATTTATATAGACTAGCCTCTTGCTCCGACCTCTCCCGATTTCAACGATCCATGGTCGCGTCATGGCAATACCGTCTATCGGTATTTTTTAATCTTGCCAAAGAAGTTTAACTTCTGACACGTGTGCTCGGCACACACGTTCTTTTCTTTATTTCGTCAAGTAGATTTGAGTTCACGCGTAACAGAAACACTGAATGACTTTCTTAGCTTAAAAAAAATATTCTTCCGCGTGACCCTGTCGTTTTTTTTTCATTGTTTATTCATTGACCAATTCACAAATAAACATGTCGTTTGAATAAAACAGAATGGTAATATTAGTTTTATCAAAGATCACAGTCGAGTTAAGCTTTCTAATTTAAGTTGGTTCGCTAACGAAAACAGATTCCAGCCTCGAATGGGTACAACTTGTTCGGCTGTGCCGTAATTGATGAGATGTAGCGGTAAGCAAATCAATATTAACATAATGACTTAGAAATATAAGAACGGTAACGTTATTAAAACGTATTTTAAAAACACACATTTGTGGATTTTTACGATGAGTCTTTGTATCTATACTAATACAATTAATATTATAAAACGGAAGTTTTTGTTTGTTTGTTTGTTTGAACGCATTAATCTCATGAGCTACTGGTCCGATTTGAAAAATTCTTTCGGTGTTAGATAGCCCATTTATCGAGGAAGGCAGAGGTATAATATGTCTAATATGTCATCACGCTAAGACAAAAAGGAGCGGAGTAATGCGGGTAAAACCGCAGGGCACAGCTAGTGTGTTATGTAAGTTTACTTTTTTAATAATAAAAGGTATTTTTTTTTTCATCTTTTGAGGAACAAAGTAATAAACAAATATAATAAAATTCGACATCATCCAATTTGATCGATCTTTAATAAATTCTCTTTGACTATTTTTAATATGTAACAACTGAAATACTATACTGATATGAATTTTCAAATAAATATTTTAACTGATAGCAATTTATTCCTAACGTTTTTAATAAAAATTTCAATGCTTTTTACGAACATTATCGTACAAATGACGAAATATTTATACTAAAATTGTGTTTTATATTAAAAAAGTGTTATTTTGTTATTTTATAATCGGAATTCAGAAACCATTTATAAAATTAAATAGTAACATGACATAAAAAAAGTAATCATTATTTTTTAACAGAAAACTATATACCGCCTACAAATTGTTTGAACTAAACATAATTAAAGGAAGGTATGAAACCCAAAAAAAATTACAGCCGAATTAGGAACCACCTTCTTTTTTTGAAGTCGGTTGAAAAACCACAAAAATTCCAATGTTTCACTTTATAAACAAAGCGACAAAAAGCGCATATTCTTTATTGCTAGTCATATAAAACAAAATAATAGGAGCTTTTCGTGCAAATCCATGTTAACTTACTAGTCGATAACTTAACATCGCTCCAGCTTATAACTTGCACTACTAATTGGATTTTAGCAAGTTAAAACTCACTTACTCTAACTTAACTTTGACTTTCGGTGCTTTAAACGATTCAGTACTACTTGCAAATTAAAATTTCATGTTGAAAATACTGCAATATGTTAATTGGGAAGATTTAAATATACATATTTCTATGTAACACCATACATAATAATATAATACTATAGTAGTATACACAGCTTTCATATTATTACTTCTTATCATTCTTAAAATTAAATATGCAAATATTTTACAAATAATTTTACTATAACTAATGGTTAAGATTTTAACATAATTTATAAAAAGGCAAGGTTCAAAATGTCTACGTTCTTAATTTCGTAAGTAACTCTCTCATCCACTTCAAACTTTAGTAATCATTTAAATATTTCACTTCAACTTCTATAAATAACTTGCTTTGACAATAAGACATAATCGGTAATTATTTTAATTGTTTCCGATAATATTTACCATCCAGATACAATAATATCTACACATTTATATCTACTTTTATTTATTAATATTTCGATTTAATAAACCTATTAATTTAAGAGCATTTTTTTCACATATTCATGAAAATAAGTGCTTGAGTTCAAGGGAATGAAATTTAACATCAACCAAACTAATTATAAAAATCCTATTCAAGAATGCTCAATTCAGGGTTCTAACTCTATCTATCCCTCATAACCTAGATTGCGAAAAAATATTTTACCCCGTTATTTGTACGCAAACAAGCATTTTTTTATCAAAGTGTAAACGTCAAAAGCAAACATTCGCAGGTATTTTATCGCTTATCCGGAGGGAACGCGTAAAATCGAAAATATCGCCCATAAACCGTGTCGTAAAACTTGAAATTAATAAAAATATTTGTTTAGATATTATTTTTAAAGTCCTTCAAATTTGTGTCGATGTGTATTATAAATAACGATATGGTTTCAAATGTTGAATTTGTTGTTTTGTATGGAGTTATTTTGAAATTAAGCAATGATGAGTGTTTTTGAAAAACGTTTCCTACATTATAATAGTTACAAAAAAATGATTAATAAATCTGAGACTGTTCATTACCTACTTCCTGATTACACGTAAGCTAGGTACCTGATACTCTAATTGACACTATTTGTAATGTTCATACATTATTTGTCATTTTAACTGACATATACATAACGTAAGAAAAATGCGAAACCCGCCATTAGTATTTTTTATAATGTACTTATAAGATATGACAAAATACGGTACTAAACTAATAGCAAAACCTACTTATCTATCACCACATTGAAATGACGTATTTTATTTGTACAATTTATCAGACGTTCAATTCTTCATACATTTCCAAGTTGATATTTCTCATGTCTTCTTACAAACAACCAATGATAGATAACCTAACTAGCGCAACTGCGTTGCCATGGCAACCGACAAATACGAAAAACCCGCGCAGCATAAATCAAAGTATCGGAATTCCCCACATAATGCGCCAGCCTGGCAGCTTGTCATATTGAGAAATGACTAGACGCCCACGAAGATCACAGGTTCGAAGCCTGCCTGCGACACGTGATGGATCGAACTTGAGGTAAATATTTAGTGTGAAAAATTTAACTCCTGTTGTTCAGGGAAAACAAATTGTGTATCGCTATTGTGCGAGTTTGGACTTTATTCCGGTTTAGTCTTTATCGGAAGTGTCAACTGAGTTCAAACTTGACAAAACAGATAGGTTAAATTTTAAAATGTCAATGCTAATCAAGCTGAAACGATTGTATAAAAGCCTGAACAGTGCGTTGGATGATTATGAAATAAAGGTTGAGATAAAGTAGCAAGCTCGTACTACATCATCGATTTCATGGTAGCTGGACAGTGATGATCTCTTATTATCAGGATGATAGCGCAGATTATTATTAAATATTTCCTCTAAAATACCGTAATTAACTACTAAACACACATTTAAAGATATTATAAGGTTAAGGGAAATTATTATATATAATTCATGTGAAGGAAACATACGCAAAACATTACACTTCAGACTTCTGAGAAGTATTTGAATTAAAAAGAAACCCTTTTAAATCAGTTAAAAAGCCAATCCAGGTCGGACCAAATCGTAAAACTTTCTCAAAACTTCAACCGGACAATTCAGCTATAAAAAGCTATTTAGGTATAAAAAGCTATTTAGGCACTTTTCACACGAGAACAGATATAAAACAAAATTGTGTTAAGGCCTATTACAGGGGAAGCAATAACACGGAAACCGTAATGTCGGTAATTTGCCTAACCCGGCCCTTTTAATTAGACGGCAAAGAAACCGCGAATATCAGGAACGAAGATATAAATTACATGGAAAGCGCATTGGTATTTATATGATAAATACCTTATTACGTAACATAGAACCAAAATTAACTGCGCAATTAAAAATATGTAAAATTTAACTATAATAAAATCCTGCGTACCAACGTAGTAAATTGTGACGACAGGACATGATTTAATTATAGTGAAAAAAATTGCTGGTAAAGAAGACTGCAACAACAAAATTAAATTGTAAATTACTGGTAGTTAATCTTTTCTTTTATAAAACAATACAATAAACTTCAAAATATAAATTAAAAAACTTTTAAAAATTAAAAAAATATTAAGTATATGCTATTCCAGTATCCCAAACAAGAATTACGATGCTATTTTTCTAATTGGGTTTTTATTTCCAGCTATTAATGCTATGATTCTGGTATTAAAGCCTCATGGCGTATTTAATATGAAAAATTAATAATTTGTCTTATGGAAGTTGAGAAAAGTTAATTTATATCGCACATAAAATACGGGAGCCCTTTACCCTTATTAATTAACTTACTAATCATTTCCCGTGACCTCGTCTATGTTTTTGTTGAACCCTTTCTTATTTCACCCTTAATACCTTCTGCTTTTCCGGGAAAACTTTTCCGCTTTTTTGCTTTTTAAGCTGTATTAAAATGTAACGATTAGTACTGTTTTCGGTAAATAATATATTAGAGCATCATTAACTTATGATAAATATCGGTAAATTTAATCTTGCCTATGCAAAATTTACGTCTGTGTGTCTGTTGTTTGTTTGTTTGAACGCGCTTATCTCAGGAACTACTAGTCCGATTTGAGAAATTCTTTCGGTCTAAGATAGCCTATTTATCGAGGAAGGCTTTAGGCTATAATATATCATCATGCTAAGACCAACAGGAGCGGAGCAATGTTGTTAAAACCGCGGGGCACAGCTAGTAAGTAATAACAGGTGTAAGTCGATTTGGGATTGTTACACAACACATTTATAGACTTAATTAAGTTTCACTTGTTTGCTTTTGAAGTTTTTTCGTTTACTGACTTTTTTTACTTTATTACACGATTAAGACAAAACCAACAGAAGGCAAGTATCTTCAGCAGGTAGAAGGCATTTGAGCATAATTTATTAACTATTAACGATAATATTATATCGATAAAATCTATCACTGAAATGTCACGTAACACTTAATTTTTACTTATTGCAAGTCGAAAAATTAAACAGACATATTTTTGTGTTGGTTTCAATAACACAAAGGAAATAATGAATTAAGGAAGAAATGAATGAATTTTCAGTTCATCATCGCTCGAGGCTATTTCAGTAACAAAAGTAGCAATGTTTCATTTTAAAATTAACATTTATTTTACAAATATTACACAGAATAATAATTTAAATTATTTTTTTCCATCCATCGTTATTAAATATTGTTTTTTTTTTCTTGCATTTTTCTTGTTGTTTCAATTTCAATCAAAATTAACTACATAACTAATAGCTATTAAACTGTTAGTAAATAGTGTTTAAAATACATGCACTGCCTCAAAAAAGATGATTTTCTTACTAAAATACAATATAACGAACGACAACAATTTTAACAACTTTTACGAATAAGTGCCATATTCATACAAACAATTACCAGTTTGAACCGGACGTAACTGCTTACACATAAGTCTCAACAGTAAACTAAAAAGTGAACCGCTTTGAACTAATAGAGTTACTCGTAACAGCTGTTAATGTGATCCTTTGAAAGTTTCAACTTTGAACGGCACGTGCATTTGTTTTCTAGTTTTACATTATATAGTACAGTTTAAGCAGATTAAATAGTCTAGCAAATCTCGCAAATTATTCTTCATGTAGGCGTATTATGCAGAGATTTTAAAAGCTATAAATTTAAAAACAAATCACCATTCAGGCTGCATAGCTAGTATGGTTTGATTCTCGTTTAAATTTGGTTATTAACGTATGAATTCTCTAACAATCATATTATTTTGATAAACGTGTCTTAAGTCTTCGCTTTATTGTATGGGTTTTGTTTACTACAATTAAGTTATATGTTATTTGCCTTCTGCGTGTTACCGGAAAAAGATTTTTATCATTCTTATCTGAGTTATCTCTAGACTAATCATTAGAACTTGACGAAAAGAACTAGAAGAAAACCTCTAAAACTCGAAGATGAAATAAAAAAATTCGTTTTATTTTGAAAGAAACAAACAGATTTGTTGCCAAAAGTTGATTAAAGAGGTAACCAACGATCGTTTTATTCTCCGCTATTAAATTAGAAAGTTTTCTTGCTAAGGCTATGTAGCAGTGTACTTGAAAACAGGAGACGAATGAGCTGTCTCATGGAAAGTAAATTGAACAACTTGTAGACCTAAGTTCGTTCATTACATTGCTTTGTGTAGGTACATTGATGGTTCGTGTGGTTT
>CAJQZM010031468.1:0-10976 GCA_907164665.1 Colias nastes | reverse complement strand
TTGAGCGCTTGTTCCCATTCCCCGCAAGCCGCGAGACGACGCCCACGAGCTTCTAGCCCGGTTATACTGCGGGCACGGGCTAGTTCGACCACCGTGCGGGACTATAAACAATATGAGTAGTTAGATGTCTACAGATTTTTTGACAATTTTCTTAAATATAGACTAAATTTCCAGTGAAACTCTGTTAAGATGTACATATAACAGAGCTCTTGTTCCCATGCTCGCACGCGGCAAGATGACGCGCACGTCCGCGCAAGCCCACGGCCCGGCGCCGTCTAACACTGTGAGCTCTTGTTCCCATTTCACCACACGCGGCTAAACGACGCCCACGTGCTTCTAGCACGGTTATACCCTATATTTTTCCTTGACCACCAGGTTGTCTGGAAGAGATCGCTGTCTTAGCGATAAGACCGCCTGTTGTGCTCAACTGTGTCTCTTTCTTTTGTATATTTGCTTTTGTAATTTTTATGTCCTGGTGCACAATAAAGTATTTTTGTTGTTGTTGTTGTTGTTATACTGCAGGCACAGGCTAGGTCTACCACCGTGCGAGACTACACACAGTAATATGGGAGTTAAATGTCTTCTTGACAATTTTCTAAGTCGATAAAGATTAGTTTACCATCAAACAAAGATTTTAATTAGTTTAAAAATATCTCCGTTAGCCTTGAGCTTCTTATTTTTAGAAAATAAATATTACTCTATAAAGAAATAATAATCACAATGAATTAAAGACTATAAAAGACAAAATTGACTCACACTGTCGCCCTCTGCTGGCGTATTCTTTATAGGCGCATATCGCAAGAGCCGCTCCCGATACGCGACTCGCAACAACGCCGCCTCCGCTGCGTTCAGTTGGTTGTTTATAGGCAGAGATTCTATTAGTTCATTCTCTGGAACATTTTAAATTTAACAATTTTACATTTTTGCCTGTAGTAATATAATCAAGTCCTTTGAGTAACTCAACTATTTAGATGCAGGTTTACAGATAAAATTCGCATTGTTTTGCAATTTGTATAAAATGTCTTTTTTACTGAGTTCCCTGTTAATAGCATTAAAAGTAAATTGAATTAGATAAAATGAATAAATTATCTGTCTGTAGATGGAGGCTCTAAAAGGCCTCTAAAAGTTGAATATACCAGCCAACTGCGTTCACTATAAAGCAAAAACAATAAAGATATTTACTTCCTTCAATATCCTTTTATTAAAATACATAAAGTGTGTAGCTGTTATACAGGGTGTCCCACTATAGGGTATGCTAAACTCGTAGATTTGCATACATTGATCACGTAAAAAATACTGAAACAACAAAATCACGTCAAAATTTTTTGCTAAATTTTTCCTTAAAATCCATGTATTCTTCTCTAGCTTCGCGCAGCCGGCATATACCGCTTCGCTAATGTGAGGATTATGTCTATGAAAACATTATCTTAAACAAAAGCTCACGTGCGGGTGGCAAAGTTGGGCAGGTTGCTTATTAGGGGTGTATACATAAAGTTTTAAGAATTCATCTATTTGAAAAAAAAATGCGTCTGGAATTTTATAAGTATTTTTTACGTACAGCGTATGCAAAACTATAACCTCCTTTGAGCTTAGTATACCGATGGTGGGACACCCTGTATATTATACTCTTTTATATCCATAATTTCATTAGAATATGAGGTATTAACCATAAATTTAACTCACCCTGACTAGGTGTAAGCGCATGTTGTTCCAGCAACAGATCCAAGGCTTCAAAGCAAGCTACATCAGCTCGAAGGGCAGATGTTAGTGCTTCTATTGCAGCTTCTCGCCTTTCTAGACATGTTAGTGCTTTTGCCTGCCATACAAGTACTCCGGCAAGAGCTCTCTGGAAATATACATTATAATTTATTTATTGAATTTATTGGGTACATTTATATTATAGACCCTGATTATGAGCCTTCTACAGGGTGACTGGAAATTCGACGTGATCCTTCAAAGGGGTTATACTAGAGGTCATTTGCAACAAATTAAGTCCAGTTAACCAGGGGTCAAAAATGGATGGTTATTGAGCTATGACGGTTTTTTGATCAAAATTTAAATTACGTCTTTAATCTTTTTATTTCGATCCCATGCAAAAGTAGATAACATTTGTGCCTTTTTAGAAAGCTTATGAAACAAGGAATTTACGTATTTAATTTGTACACCAAGTTTACTACATTTTTTCGAGTAATAATCTTCTACTTATGGAAAATTTACTACAAAAATAAGTTTTATTCCACTTAAGACCCTTTTCTTTTTAAGGTGATGCAAGTTTTGAGCAAGATTTTTTTTAAAGTGATCGCTCATTCTTCGGTTAACAGTGTAGTAGTTTTTTTCATAATTAATTATTTTTGGTAAAAAGGCAGAAAATTTATTAAAAATCAAAAAACCGTCATAGCTCAATAACCATCCATTTTTGACCCCTGCTTAACTGGACTTAATTTGTTGCAAATGACCTCTAGTATAACCCCTTTGAAGGATCACGTCGAATTTCCAGTCACCCTGTATATTGTAAATTTCAAGAATATTAAAAAGACAAGGAAATAGACTAACTGAAGTTCAACATAGATTTATTCTTGATAAATTTAACAAAAATATAAAAACTGCACTTTTCAAAAGATGGTCAAGTTAATTTTAAGTTTTTCAAATGGTAATTTTAAAGATATTAATAAATAAGTTTTAAACAATAATTGGAAAAATCAGCCCTCAAACCTTTACATGTATACCTACATTGTGAGTTTGATCCATGTTTCTCGGCTCCAATAGTGCTGGAAAACACTCCTCCATGAGGTTGAGTGCTGTAGATGGTTCTTTGGCTGTAATAAAAGCTCTCATAGCCACTCCGAGGCATAATAAATGATTTCTGCAAAAATAAGTTCATGGTTAAATCCAACATGTCAGTATAATGTTTGAATAACTCAAACTTCTAATATAAAAAATATTGTAATGAACTTATAGCATTTATATATTATACAAGTATATTTAAGTGTTGTTTGAAATTCTTATAATCTGAGTTTGTGTCGACATTTGAATGTAACAACAGCATAGTAAAATAATTTATCTATAAGCTCTTCTCAAATACTTTAAACAAGTGCTAATGCTATACAAAAAGTAAACAGAATATTACGTATGTAATCCCCTTGAAGTGATAGCGTGTGCTGCTCTATGCAGTTCTCCTTTAGCTAATAAGGTGCTGGCCAGCAGCCATATATCATCACCACTAGGTGTCTCCAAGCCACTGGAAGCTGCAGCTGCATCTGCCCAGAAGAACGCACTTGTCCATTGGCCCTGAAAAAAAATATGTATTTGTTAACATACAATAAGAAAATAGGACAGTGGGAAAAGGATATTTTAGTTACTTAACAAACGTCTTACGTATTATTATGATTTCAAATAGATACCAGTTAAATAAAATTGAATTTTAAGTAGAATTTAAATAAGAATACTGCGTTTATTCTTAATAATTGTAAAGTTACAACTATGGACACAGGATTGTCTTACCAATTCAGAGTATTGCTTTACAAGGGAGCGCATAAAGTCCACATTCAAACAATCTGCATTATTTCTTGTACACGATTCTGCCTTAGCCATGTTTTGTAAAATAATAGTCTTAAATCTGCAAACAATCACTAATCCACTACGTAATTAGTCTATCTTTCTGTGGTTATCTATATTAAAAATACACTGTCTCTATTCCACAATTTTATAATTTGTACGCTTTTTAATTTAACACAAAAAAGGGCAAAAATGATTAAGGATTTTGTTTATCGCGCTAAAATAAATTCGTTGGGACAAAAATTGATTTATTTGACATGTGATTTGACAATTCAGATTTGTTTTGTACACTGACATTTTTTTGACATAAAGAGATGCCTAATGAAAAATATAATATCGATTTTCGTAATAGTTCATTCGATCTATTACTTTTAATTATTTTAACAAAGTTTTATAATGACAATAGAAAAATAATTTAAATATATTTTTTATTATAAATAGGTATGTACTATACATAACAAAAAGAACTTATATTATTTTACACATATTATTTTTATACGTGTATGCTTAAAAAATATAATTTATATTTAATCAGTTCGCGAACTAAACTTTAAATGAAACTAATGTATGATATAGTTTTTCATTTTTACTCCAAATATTTAAAAAGCCGACTAACAGTAACTACATAGGTATTTTCTATCATGCATACAATAATAGAACGTCCCTAAAATGCTCTAAATGGGACACCCGTAAATCATTTTTCCCATGCTGTCATCTGACAGTTTGAATTTTGATGACGGAAAGAAAAAGGTTAAATACAGAAAAAGAGGGAATAGGCTGATTATGATTAATTGAGAGAATAAGTTAATTAAATAATTCCTAAAATAGTATAATTATATTGCGAATTGTATTAGTTAAATTTATAAATACAGTCCTTATAATAGACACCTAAACTAGTAAGCAACGTGTCCTAGGTTAGGCCGTTATAGGAATCATGTTATTACTGGCGTAACATGACAGAAAGGAAAATGTGCAAATTCTATAATTTAAACGTGCCTGAACGACGCGCTGGTGACATTGGACTTCAAAACCACGGGGGCAACGAGGAGGATGATAGGAACCAAGATGACCCTATGCAGCCTTACGTGCCCCCAAATGAGCATAAGTTGGAATATAGTTATTGGATGTGGTTCTCGAGGCGGCCGCCCGCCAGAGAGCTATCGAATACAACTACTGGTTATGGACAGGTAAACTGACCATAAGGCAATACATTTAAACCAAGCCTTGTAATGTACACATTTGTTATGTCTTTTTGATTGTATTCCGGTTTATTATTGTTTGTTATTTTAAAACTTAAATTAATGTAGAAGTTATCTTGTTTGTAAATAACTTAAAGATTGTGTTAATTTCATCAAACAATTAACTTTGGATATCATAAATGTTAAACATCTATTTTAACTTTTAGGCAATCCACATATTTCTATTAATTAAGTAAAATACAGTTTTATGAAATTAATCTTTAAGAAACATAAACATTTTATTTTGTGAGCTTAGTAAAAATATAAAAGTCTAAAAAAATATACTAAATACAACAGAGATTTTTTCAGATATGTAACAATGCCCATAATAATGGAATGCATTAAAGCTAAAAACTATTTAATTGCCCATATAGATGTTATATTTCTTGATAAATGATATGTTTCCAATAGTTTAGAAGTAGATACAAAAACAACTTAAACTTACATAGATTTAATTTTGATTTCATAGCATATGAATTCCTCTAAACAATTTTCTATTGCACAATTTCACGTTTAAAAAACATTTTTTCCAGGCTTTAAGAATGGTAGGTTGTGTTGGTTCAGTGGAACAGTGGTGGGGTCTGTACACGCACCTAGCGAGGCCCCACGAGCTGCCGCCACTCTCCGACCTGCACCTGTTCAAACTGGGCATCAAACCCATGTGGGAGGACCCGGCTAATGTTAATGGTGGTAAATGGGTAAGTTAATCACAGTAAAAGTATGGAGAAGTAAAGAAGTTGTAATCTTTTACCCAGTTTAATGAAAAATAATTTTTAAAATACTGAATTTGTATGAATCCTACTAATATTATAAATGCGAAAGTTTGTGAGGATGTGTATGTGTGTTTGTTACTCTTTCACGCAAATACTACTGAACCGATTACAATGAAATTTAGCACACATATAGAGGGTAACTTGGATTAACACATAGGATAGGTTTATCCCGGAAATCCCACGGGAACGGGATCAACGTGGGTTTTCCTTAGAAAACGCGGGCGAAGCCGCAGGCGGAAATCTAGTGCAAAATAAAATGATCCAATTAATCTCTGTAGTTAAAAGAGAAAAGTAGCCAAACAGAAGTATTTACTATTGAGGAATGTATTAAAGTACAAAAACAGTTAGAATATTTGGTTTAATTTTTATTTTTTGAAATATTTAAACCCACCTGTTGAAGAACTAACAAGAACATTTTAAAGATTCCTTACTCTTTGAGTTTTGATTTGAAATACAATTTAGTTTGCTAAATTATTTATCATACATTACCACAAAAATATCTCATGCTTTATAACTTTATCTTTCAAATAATGCAAAGTAGTTAATAAAAATATTTTTAATTACATGACACAGAAAAATAATTGGTAAATAATTTCCAGGTGGTGAGGCTAAGAAAGTCGCAGACTGGTAGAGCCTGGGAGGATTTGTGTATGGCAATGCTGGGGGAACAGTTCATGGTCGGCGCAGAGCTCTGCGGGGTTGTGCTCTCTGTTCGCTTTCAGGTGAGTCTATAATAATTGGTGGTGAATTTTGTGTGCGAAACGAAAGTTTAAAACTTAAGTTTGGGCAACCCATACAAATTTTTATTTTTATTACAGACAAATTACAATATTTCTTATTATTTGTCTATTAAATAAAATCTTCATGCAAAGTCGTGTGTGTGGTTACAAATTGATTACAATTAAGTTTTGCAATTAATAACAAATAGCCGACCACCACAGTTCTTAAAAAATCATAATCGTAAAATTCAATTAATAATTGTTAATAACAAATTGTACCTATGTACTGAATAAAAATAAATTATGATGTTCTTAAGGAGAAATGTTCATAAGAAGTACTAGGGCACTAGGACCTAGATTTCAAATTAACACAACATATCTGAAAACCTGCTTATAGTATACTTATCTCCATACACAACATAAAAAAAAAATCCTTCATAACACAGTTTAACATCAAATACAGGAGGACCACCTAGCCGTCTGGCACCGGACGGCATCTGACATAGCCGCGGCGGGGCGGGTGCGAGACGCCCTACGCCGTATCCTCCAACTGCCCGCAACCGTGCCCATAGAATACAAGGCCCACGGTGACTGCCTGCGAGCCACCGCCTCAAGGGCAGAGGAGACAACCGAACGCACGTAGCCCACTGAACGCCTCACTCAGTTTTACATCAAGTGCTCTTTGTAACACCCTGTATATACAAGGTGTTGTTTTTCAGTGTACATTTCTTGTTTGTCAGTTTTCTTTATGCATTATATCGTTGTATTGGTTAGTTTCTGTTTTTGAGTTTGTGATCAAGCATGATTGTCGCCATGAAATTGTTAAAAATGAGGGTAGTCGATACCAAAGTATTAAAGTTTTAAGTCCGACTATGCATTTATGTGATTGATATATAGCACAAATATTTGTTGTTTCATTTACGATTTTTTTTCGGAAGTTTCGTTTCCAAAATGCGTGTAAAATTGAGTGAGGTAGCGCCGTGTACGTCGTACGATTCTCACAAGGTTTAGTGTACATAAAGTGTTCAGATAGTAACGCAGAGATTGTGAGATGTTGCCATACCCCGCTGACAACTTGTACAGTAAAAAGAACTGCTATACAGATAATAAATCAGATTTTTCATACTTTAATGTTTGTTTTTATGGCCTTTCCCAGTGTTGTATGTTGAAATGTTAATGTTGTTGAATCGACAGTCATATAGAGATAAATAATTATTGTGTAAAGTCATTATTACACTATATTATTAGTTATTACTGATATTGATAACAAACTACATATTTCAATTCATATGGCAATAGTAATCAGTGTTTAAGGTTCAATATAAAAAAAACGCAGATATCTAGAAAATATATTTTAATACATCAATTCTCAACAGACATCCATGTTTGTTAATTAAAAATAAAAATACATGATAAACATCGTTGACGTCACACTTCACATATGACTACGAAGAATCTCAAATACCTAATAGCTATAGAATATTCTAGAATTCTAAAAATCTTACACCACTAGAGTTGTGGACACTTACCCTATGATATAAAAATAAAACTGAGCACAGAATATACAGCTATATTTTACAAAATAGGAATCGTGTCTTGAAGTAAACTTTCATTTCAATACAAGTGTCAGGGAATGTAAACTTTATGTCGAAAGAGATAAAATTCATTATTGCTTCGTAATACTCCGTCTTGTAAAACAAGCTTTGTATTAAATATAGACTATCGCTTTCTACTTTTATCAGCGTCCATTAGGCATTAAGCAAGAAAATTTGCCAGGTAGTCTACATCTTAAATGGTGTGTATCCTACAAGGCATTCCTTTTCCCTTATTGATATTTTAGAACAGAAGAGAAACTTGTGATATAGCCTTTAGGACACAGTGATCTTTATAAACATCAACCTTCTCTGAATCTTGTATTGAAACTGTAGGCCGTATTTTTAAATACAACAGGTGGAACAATTCTTGAAAATAAATGTCCCATACTGTAATGTATGGTTATAATAAACTTTAACAGCACGTCCACAACCTACATTCGACATCGAAATTTCTACACTTACAAATACGCTATTTACATTTGGCAAAACTTAATTTATTCATGGTGATATGCGCACGGCGTTGGAAACCAAATAGTCTGGATTTCCGTGTTGATATATTACAAACATATGCTTCAAATCACATTGTAGTTCGTTTTAGATATATGGTGCCTTAAATATACGTCGTGGAAGTTAATGGAGGAATTTACATATTATAGTCATAAATAAATCTTTACGACCGCAAGTTAGCAGAAATTAACATTATATTAAATACCGACAAACGGGCCATAGATAATTATTATATTTCGTTATGGTCTTTTTGCAGAACGGCAATAATTGCCAAAAAAAAATTATACTGACATAATAATTTACAAATATTATGACAGAAGCGAGATACAGTGCCACAAACTTAACTGACCCGGTGGCAAAAACTGGAACTAGGTACGTGCCGCCTTTTTGAAATGTCACATTTTCACAGACTTTTCATACGGAATATTTTGTATAAATAAAAAGTTTCTTATTAATGTTAATTTACACCATTGGCAATGACATTATTTTTACCCTTGCATCCGGGGAAATACTATTTACCGGCACTAAAATCGACATCAGTGACACCGTCACCGGGTCGCGTATTGCCAAACTGTATACTGACCCAGACCGGGGTTGCTCTGAGTTCGATCGCAGTTTGCCTTTATAGTTGAAGAGCAAACTGTATACCTATTCAGAGCGTGTCTGAATCGAAATACATTTTGCTTTAAAATACTTGAGCAAAATACATACGAGTCCAGACGTCCATGTGAAACTTCTTTAACGGGGTCGGATAAAAAATTAGTGTAACATTTGTTCGTTTCGCGTGACATTTTTCCGTTACGCGCCATCTTTTTCTTATCCCTACCACGCGTGATTCGACGTATTTCTGTAAAGTTGCATATAGTAAATTATTTTTTGAAAAATAAGGTCATAAAGAAGTTTCACTTCTTACGTGTGTACACTAGTACACGCACACATTTTTTTTTTGTTTGAGTGGGAATCGCCCTAAAGACGCTTCTGGCACTCGCCGGCCGCTGCCGCGGCACGCTCGCTTCGCTCGCTCGGCTCGTGCGGCGGTTCAAGAGTTAACCTAACACGCTCGTCGCTTCGCTCCTCGCTACCTATTTGAATACTAAAAGTAACTCCGCCCCCCCCCCTTCACAGGGGGGTTTTACCCCTCCCCCTCCCCTCCCCCCGTTTTGAGGTGTTACCTATTCTAAAGTGCTTCCGATAAATGCACTTTTTTCGCACAAAAAATTATTAACTTTAAAAATTAATAACTAAAAAACTACAAGTTTCCTAACGATAATATTTTGGAATTACAATCTTACATTACCTAGCTAACTAAAAATATAAATATTTCCAACAAATTCGTGCGGCAGTTAACTAAAGCCAATCCAATTACAGATATTCGCATGTCACAGTTTGCTTTACATACAAGCGAGCAAACTGCATACCTACTCAGATTGGTCTGAGCTCGTATATACTTTGCTCCAATTTTCAATGAGCGCGACGTAGTTCAGTACAGACTATGGGCGTCTGGGTCAGTATACAGTTTGGCAATACGCCACCGGGTCAGTTAAGTTTGTGGCACTGTACACGAAAAACGCGCTAGGCTATAGCCCGATTCAATACTATACATTCAGAAGTGAAACCTAATATAGAAGTCTTCATTTACACCGCCCCCTCAATTCCATCTAGCGTATAACTCTCGAAGTAACAACAGATTAGCTAATAAAACGTAACTAACACAACGAGTATATAAACATATTTTGTACACAACGTAAAAGGCACAAATGCAAAGACACTAGTTAAAAAATATTGCTATTTCAAATATAATTTAAGCAAGACTAGGCTTTATATGGCAACAAATATTTAACATCTTACCAACAATTTATTACTGTACTATTTAAGGAATAGTACGCGAAAGCTGTTTGAATAAAACACAGTCTTTCTATGTCTGGGGTTATGAAAATTAGGCAAGAAAATTAACTTTATTGTCATTTATTGCTAATTATTATTTATACTAACCCCATGTTAAAAATATATAAAACAAGAATGTCATTGATCTTGCAAAATTCGATTTTATATGATTTTTATTATTTCCAAATACGATTCATATATTTCAAAAAAAAAAAGCAACAATCAATAAGCAGGAGCAAAAACCTTTTTCTTTTTTTGACAGAATAATTAATATAACATGTTAACAATACAATAATTTTAGTATTTTTCACCCATGATCTCAACATGTCTTGTTTTAAAGAAAAAATCAAATAGCTTCCAACACGCATAAGTATATTTGATAAAAAAACTTTTTTATATTTTTTCCGCCACTGTCTTTTAATAAAGCTGAAATGTAATTATGTTGTTCGTAGCAAAATAATAACGTTTCTATACTTGATCTAGTGCAAAACGTATTTGAGAAAAACTGTAAAACAATTTTTGTAATTTTTTCCATGAAAATACGTTTAACAAAAGTGAATAAAGATAACACGTAATATTCGTGACAACATAATTGGCACCAATGTTAATTTTCATTAAAAAAGAAACAAAAACTAAAAATAAATTATGATAGTATAAATAGCCCGGTTTACACGCACGCTCTTTCGCGCGCGATTCGGCTTTCAC